>CAEMYA010000265.1:0-16981 GCA_903131615.1 Diplodus sargus
GGTGATAACCCTTACAGTTTTTTCAAAAATCGCAGGGGTTTGGCAGGCATTTTGCCATTCATTTCTTATGGGGGACATTTTCGTCTCTGTCCCTGGTCCTGATACAGCATGTCTGCAGCCATTTCAAGCTGTTCCTGCCTTTAACTTTTCACCTTTCAGCCTTTTTTCACCTTTTTAATCTCTTTCTGCCGCCATACTCTGCAACTTTTCGGCCTTTTTCAGTCGTTTTTCACCTTTTTAAGCTCTTTCTGCCTTTAACTTTTCACCTTTTCAGTCGTTTTTCACCTTTTTAAGCTCTATCAGACCTCTCAGCCTTTTCAAATATTCTTCTTTCGGCCTTTTCAACTCCTTCAAACATTCCGCTTCATGTTCACCTATGAAAATCTTCAACTTTTTCAAGTCTTGTAGCCCTTTTCAACTTTTCTGTCTCTTCATCTTTTTAAAATGTTCATCTTTCTGCCTTTTCAGCTTCTTCATACATTCAAAACTCATCGCCTTTCAACCTCTACCTATCCCTCATACGTTGAGCTGGAGAAGCCATTCCAACTTTAAACAAGTCAGCGAAACTTGAACTATTGACACTGTATTCAGTTTTTAAAAATATTGTACGGTTTTGAAAATGTCGCAGTTTTAGTTTTAGGAACTTTTAGCTCCTCTTCTGATTTTATAATAGGTGTGTATTGTGTCAGCTAGAGTGGGTGACATCATCACCAGAGTGGAGAGCGGCTTTCAAAGATAGGAGCTAAAACTCTCTTCAGCTTGATTTTGGTCCCAAATCTTTTACTTGACATAGACAATATATGCATAGAAATGTAGGAAATCTTGTCGGCTTTCAGCTGATGGTCTCATTTCAGATGTAGGACTTACAGTTTTGGATTTAGCAGCCCAAGAATGTCAAGAGGTCAAAACATAGCCCCATAAGCCGCAATTTTAATTTTGAGGCTAAATTTCTGTCCGAGAGCAGACGGTACCTGATTTGTCTGTTGCTCCTGTGCCCTCATTTCTCACTCGACAGAAATGAAAACGACATGAGAGCGTTCAGCCATGTCTCCTCTCACTCAGCATATACATATTTTGGCCATAACCATTACAGTTTTTTCAAAAATCGCAGGAGTGTTTTTTCTCCTGCGTGTGTATCTCAACAATGCGTGTGTATTGCGTGAGCTAGAGTGTGTGACATAATCACTTGATTGAGAGCAGCTGGAACACTGGAGAAAGAATTCTCTTTTGCTGGATTTGGATCCCACATCTTCTACTTTACATAGACCTGTGTGTCAAACTGATGTAGGAAAGGGCCACTGTGGCTGCAGGTTTTTATTCAAACAAGCAAGAGCACACATGATTTAGATCAGATGTGCTCTTGCTTGGGGTTCCTCCTGCTCCAGCATATGTGCAGCCATTTTAAGCTCTTTCACCCTTAACTTTTGTACATTTTCATCCTTTTTTCACCTGTTTTGGCTTCTTCTGCCCTCTCACTCTACAGGTTTTCATCCTTTTACATCCTTTTCATGCTTGTTTCACCCTTTTAAACTCTTTCAGCCTTTAACCTTTCAATTTTTTAGCCCTTTTTTACCATTCCAGCCCTCTTACTTTACAGCCTTATTTCACCTTATTGAGCTCTTTCAACCATCTTTTTTACATGTTCATCCTTTTTTCACCTGTTTTAGCTTTTTCGGCCCTCTCACTCTATAGCTTTCCATCCTTTTCCATCCTTTTCATCCTTTTTTCACCCTTTTAAGCTCTTTCAGCCTTCAGCTTTTCAAGTTTTTAGCCTTTTTTCACCATTTTAACCCCTTCCAGCCTTCTTACTCTACAGCTTTTCACCTTTTCAGCTTTTTAGAACATATTTTAACCTCTTCCAGCCCTCTTCCTCTACAGCTTTTTAGCCTTTTCAGATATTCACCTTTCTGCCTTTTCAGCTCTTTCAAACATTTAACTTCATGTTCAGCAATTAAAATGTTCAACTTTTTCAACTCCTTTAGCCTTTAACTTTTCTGCCTTTTCAGCTTTTCAGCCTTTTCAGTTTTTCCAGCCTTTTCAGCTTTTTCATACATTCAGCTTCATGTTCAGCTCCAGAAACTGTTCAGCTGCTATTTTCAACTTTTTAAGCTCTTTCAGCCTTTAACTTTGCAACTTTTTCAGCTTTTCAGCCCTTTCAGCTTTTCAGCTTTTCAGCCCTTTCAACTTTTCTGGCATTTCAGCTTTCAGCTTTTTTTAGCTTTTCAGCAGTACATTCAGCAGATTTCGCTTCAGCATTCACACTGTATTTTCGCAGGAAATGCAATTTTTCTAGTGTGTGTCGTAGTCCTGAGCTCTGCAGTGACTGGCTCTAATGGGCATGTCACTGTGGGGGCTCCGATAGAATATGCTCCAGGATGTATAAAGCATTTATGAAATAATTCATTAACGGTATCATTGTAATCCAAAAAAATCCGCATGGCACACCCTTGAACCAAGCAGCAGCCATGTTGAAACTCTCAGGTCAGTCTGATCCTGATCCGCAGAGATATTTCACACACACACATACACACACAGACAGACAGAGATTCCTTGCTTTCATAGAGAGATAAAACAGTTCTGTTAAAAAAAACCTTGGTTTTGCATCTATAAAATGTACTATTGATTTTGCATTCGAATAAATGCAAAAAAAATGTATATCAGATCTTTCTGTTATCTCGTTCTGTTGATTAATTATTTAATCAGTGTATTAATTATTTTTTTAGATTAAGTTTGATAGATTTATAACCAAGTTTATAGTTTTAACTAAGTGATTATCAGATGTAGTGTTGTTATTGAGCACAGGGTAAAGCCTTAATAGTGGAAATGCATATGGTTAAGCTGTGGCATAGTAAGCGCCAACATCTTTGCAAGCTCTGATTAAAAGTAGTTTAAATCAGGCCAGGTTCTAGACTGCCTTGATTGGGGGGGCAGTAAGAAATGTTGATGGGTCACCATCTGCTACTGTGTCAAGTGCCATAGGGATGACGTTTTTTTGTCTTTTCAAGAATCGCAGGGGTTTGGGAGGTGTTTCCCCATTCATCCTTATGGGATCCCTTCATCTCTGTCTCTGTTACTTCTCCTGCGTGTGTATCTCAACAATGCGTGTGTGTTGGGTCAGCTAGAGTGTGTGACATCATCACTTGATTGAGAGCAGCTGGAACACTGGAGAAAGAATTCTCTTTAGCTCAGAGGTTCTCAACCTCTTGCAAGCTGGGCCCCCCAAGGCTGGTTAACTGCAGTCGCTCCCCTCGAAGACCCCCGCAGGAACAAGAGAGAAAAAACAGGTGTCCAGAATTGCCACAGGCCCTGTTTTTTTTTAATGAAATATCTGGGGGCGGGTCGGTAGGGTAATGCTGAGTGGCCTTGATGCCTGTCAGTCATGGTGAGTCGCATCTCGTCACCTCTCCTCTACGCTGTGTCTGCAGACAGAGAAACGTCTAGCAGCTGCTTCTCCCGAGTTTTCCTCTGCATATCTTACGACAGAAAGTTTGAATTTCAAGTCGTACTTTTTATTTTTTGGCTGCACCGGAGCCATGGCGATCATCAGTGTGATATTGACCGGCCCCACCGGTTAAGTAACCACTGCTTTAGCTGGATTTGGATCCCACATCTTTTACTTTACACAGACCAGTGGTGTCAAACTGATCCAGGAAAGGGCCACTGTGGCTGCAGGTTTTTATTCCAACCAAGCAAGAGCACGCATGATTTAGATCAGATGTGCTCTTGCTTGGGGTTCCTCCTGCTCCAGCATATGTGCAGCCATTTTAAGCTCTTTCACCCTTAACTTTTGCACATTTTCATCCTTTTTTCACCTGTTTTAGCTTCTTCAGCCCTCTCACTCTACAGCTTTTCACCTTTTCAGCTGTTTAAAAAATATTTTATCCTCTTCCAGCCCTCTTACTCTACAGCTTTTTATCCTTTTCAGATATTCACCTTTCTGCCTTTTCATCTCTTTCAAACATTTAACTTCATGTTCAGCAATTAAAATGTTCAACTTTTTCAACTCCTTTAGCCTTTAACTTTTCTGCCTTTTCAGCTTTTCAGCCTTTTCAGTTTTTCCAGCCTTTTCAGCTTTTTCATACATTCGGCTTCATGTTCAGCTCCAGAAACTGTTCAGCTAGCAACATGTTCAACTTTTTAAGCTCTTTCAGCCTTTAACTTTGCAACTTTTTCAGCTTTTCAGCCCTTTCAGCTTTTCAGCTTTTCGGCAGTACATTCAGCAGATTTCGCTTCAGCATTCACACTGTATTTTCGCAGGAAATGCAATTTTTCTAGTTATAATTTAAAACTTTAAACCCACCTCCACCCCTCTTTGTGGGAGAACAACTTTATCGATGCCCAATTATAGTTAGTTATCTAAATGGAATCTAACCCTAAATATTGCGCAACTGGCAGATAGAACTTTTGATGCACGCAAAGAACACACACTTTTTGAAGGCATTCACACTATTGTTATTCTGGAATGTATTATTCCTCTTCCGTATGTTTTTTGGCTCTCTTCTCCTCCAAATCTTCAAACTATTCAACCATTCAAATATCAAAATGTTCAGCCTTTTTAGGACTTGTCTATTTTTCTCGTTTCTATCTTTTATACTTTTGGAAATATTCAGCTTTTTCTGCCAAATTTTTCCCATTCATCCTCATGGGGATTTTTTCAAATTTCATTCTGCTATAACTTCAGCATACGTTCAGCTATTGAAACCATTCAAATATTAAAATGTTCAGCTTTTCTTTCAACCTTCCGCTTTTCAACTTTTCAACTTTTGCAGTAATTCAGCTTTTTCCCCAAAAATTTGAACATTGAATCAAATGGGAAAAGCCTCAAATCCTCTTCAAAACTCATCGCCTTTCAACCTCATCTTGTTCCTCATACGTTGAGCGAGAGACATCATTCAAACTTTCAACCAGTCTCAAGACCTTGAACTATTGGCGATGTATTCAGTTTTTAAAAATTTAGTACGGTTTTGAAAATATCGCAGTTTTAGTTTTAGGAACTTTTAGCTCCTCTTCTGATTTTATAATGGGTGTGTATTGCGTCGGCTAGAGTGGGTGACATCATCACCAGAGTGGGGAGCAGCTTTCGGAGATAGGAATGAAAATTCTCTTCAGCTTGTCCCAAATCTTTTACTTGACATAGACAATATATGCATAGAAATGTAGGATATGGATCAGGTGTGCTCTTGCTTGGGGTTGCTCCTGCTCCAGCATATGTGCAGTCATTTTAAGCTCTTTCACCCTTAACTTTTGTACATTTTCATCCTTTTTTCACCTGTTTAAGCCCCTTCAGCCCTCTCAATCTACAGCTTTTCATCCTTTTCCATCATTTTCATGCTTTTTTTTCCCCTTTTGGTGATAACCATCACAGTTTTTTCAAAAATCGCAGGAGTTTGGGAGGCGTTTTCCCATTCATTCCTTATGGGGGACATTTTCGTCTCTGTCTCTGGTCCTGCTGCAGCATGTCTGTAGCCATTTTAAACTCTTTCTGCCTTTACCTTTTCACCTTTAAGCCTTTTTTCACCTTTTAAGCTCTTTCTGCCTTTAACTTTCCGCCTTTTCAGTCTTTTTTCACCTTTTTAATCTCTTTCTGCCCCCATACTCTGCAACTTTTCGGCCTTTTTCAGTCATTTTTCACCTTTTTAAGCTCTTTCTGCCTTTAACTTTTCAACTTTAAACCTTTTTTCACCTCTTTAAGCTCTTTCTGCTTTGACTTTCCACCTTTTCAGTCTTTTTTCACCTTTTTAAGCTCTTTCTGCCTTTAACTTTCCACTTTTTCAGTCTTTTTTCACCTTTTTAATCTCTTTCTGCCCCCATATACTGCAACTTTTTGGCCTTTTTCAGTCGTTTTTCACCTTTTTAAGCTCTTTCTGCCTTTCACTTTCCACCTTTTCAGTCTTTTTTCACCTTTTTAAGCTCTTTCTGCCTTTAACTTTCCTTATCACCCGGAAATCGCATTTTCTCTTGTTATATCATGCATATTGGTGTTGAAACTTGCCTGAAAAGCTGGACTTTGAAAGTGGCTTATTTTTTTCGCTTTGGCTCTTTTTCCGAACAGGAATAGCGCACAATAGTGCGCGTTCCTAAAGCACGAGATTTTGACTCTGCTCCTGTGGTGACGTTACCACAGGAGGCTACTTGCATAAGCATCGGCTCACAGCCGTCCTCAGCCAGACTTTCTGAGTGAGCACGCTGAATCTGCTTATTTCTCTGTCATTTTAACTATAGCCTTACAGATAAAAACAGCTGCATACTCAACATGCAGCGAGGCATTACCAAATGAACACAAATTAATTCGTCCTGAACGGACATAATAACAGCCAGTCTCGTGCCAGAACTGCCTGCAAAACATGAAAACGGGGAATGACGGAGCAGAGTCCATAGAACAAGAAAGCACACACAGTATTCCGCCCTCCCACACACCGCGCTGATTCGCTAGCACACCACCAATCAGAACGGCCATTCAGCTGGCGCACAACTAATCAGAGAATCCAATGGCTCAGACGTCCGACAGCCCTCCTCCTCAGACTTCACATGCTCAATCGGAGCAGACAACGTCCGAACGGCTCCGAAAGCTTCCAACACAGCTGAACACACCGAACAGAAATGTTCCCGACCTCGTCCGAGTCTCTCGAAATGCTTCAGACGTCCATCGGTTGGGCTGGTATGTTCCTGCCTTTAAGCTCTTTCTGCCTTTAACTATTCATCTTTCAGCCTTTTTTCACCTTTTTAAGCTCTTTCAGCCCTCTTACTCCACAGCCTTTTGAGCCTTTTCACATATCCATCTTTCTGCAATATAACTCCTTCAAACATTCAGTTTCATGTTCAGCAATTAAAATGTTCAACCTTATCAACTCTTTCAGCCCCCTTTGGCTTTTCTGCCTTTTCAGCTTTTTAAAATATTCATCTTTCTTCTGAGCTACAGACACCATTACAACTTTATAATATATAAATATGTTGGTGATAACCCTTACAGTTTTTTCAAAAATGGCAGGGGTTTGGCAGGCATTTTGCCATTCATTCTCATAGGGACAGGTTCATCTTTGACTCGGCTCCTGCTCCACCATGTGTGCAGCCATTTTAAGCTGTTTCTGCCTTTAACTTTTCTCCTTTTCAACCTTTTTTCACCTCTTCAAGCTCTTTCTGCCCTCTTACTCTGCAACTTTTCGGTCTTTTCAGTCTTTTTTCACCTTTTTAAGCTCTATCAGACCTCTTAGCCTTTTCAGATATTCATCTTTCGGCCTTTTCAACTCCTTCAAACATTCCGCTTCATGTTCACCTATGAAAATCTTCAACTTTTTCAAGTCTTTCAGCCCTTTTTAACTTTTCTGTCTCTTCATCTTTTTAAAACGTTCATCTTTCTGCCTTTTCAGCTTCTTTATACGTTCAGTTTCATGTTCAGCTACAGAAAGTGTTCAGCTATCAACATGTTCAACTTTTCAAGCTCTTTCGGCCTTGACCTTTTCAACTTTTCAGCTTCTCGACTTTTTCAGCTTTTCGGAAGTACATTCAGCAGATTTCACTTCAGACTTAAGCATTCACACTGTATTTTCGTAGGAAATGCAAATGTTTCTAGTTATTATTATTCTTCTTCCGTACGTTTTTTGTCCATATTCAACTCCTTCAAACTTTGCCCGATTCAAACCATTCAAACATCAAAATGCTTTTAGACATTACTGCTATTGCTTTTCTAACTATTATACTTTTGGAAATATTAAGCTTTTTCCGCAAAATGTTTCCCATTTTTCCCCATTCATCCTTATGGGGATTTTTTCAAATGTCATTCTCCTATAACTTCAGCATGCGTTCAGCCATTCAAACCATTCAAATATTAAAATGTTCATTAAATTAACTCAATTTTGTATGAGTTCATAAAGCAGCCCTGTCCTTAGCCTGATATAACAATGTTTCAGCTTTTTAAAGGAGGGAGCACCTTTTAACCTGAAGAATTAGAATTGAGCTGCTATATCAGAGGAATACAGAAAATACATATTAGAGATGATTTCAATAAAAAGGATAAAATAATCAATTGAACTACACAGAGCAGACAAAAGTGGTGGACATAACAAAAGACACTAAACCTCTGAGATTTAGGATGTTGATGATACATTAAGACTTCTAAAGTAAACTGTAAATTTCTAATAAGCCTAAAGACAAAAAGTTATGTTTTTTTTTTCTGCTTATGCTCCGCTAATTATGAGGGGCCGGTCTAAGCCAAAAATGCCAGGGCCTATTTTTTGTCCCAGTCCACCCCTGGTCATCTCTGTATTTGCTTCCTCCTCAACTGACTTGACCTTTGCAGCTTTGAGAACCAGGGCTTTTGCTTGAAATGGAGTCAAGAAATCCAAAGTAAGACATTATAATATTGTCCCATTTGTCTCCATAGTCGATCAATTATTGTACAAAGCGGACAAAGTTTAGCTAAAAAACGTTGTTGTTTAAGCATCTTCGAAGAACATGTTTACCATGAAATGAGAGAAAGACACTAACACATTACACCTTTACCTTGGCTTTTCCTTATCTTTGAACTGTAGCGCAGCAAAGCATCAGTCAGCAGATCGATTCTGTGTGAAGGTGTCATTTCTTTGGTCACCTTACCAAAACGGCGAAGGTAGGACCACAGTCGTTCCAGTTGTTCCCCATCAGCTAAACCTGCACCTTTAACATTCCTACAACTGTAGGAAATCTACAAAACAGAATCAAAACAAAAAAAGAAGTTGATCATTTAAATAGGTTATACACTACTGGTCATAACTTGTAACAGTTACTAACAAAATCAAAATCAGTCAAAAAATTAGGATGGCAACCTGACAAGCAACATCATGTCCATAAGCATGGAATGCAGGAGCAGCAAATGTAGTCTTTGTCACAAGATCTGGATAAAACTTCTGCGAGATAAATAAAACATGTACATTTCTTATATATACATAGATTTATAAGTTGTAATTTGGTTTCTCTATAATTGGAGGACAAGCAATAAAAGATGCATAAAAAATTACCTGCAAGTGAGGTTTCAATTTGCATGCAATATATTCCTAGTAGATCAAATCATATTCATTTCAGCTAGCTTGTGTTAGTGCTGGAAACTATTGTGTGTGTGTACCTTGAATCTGGAATAAAATCTATCTATCTATCTATCTATCTATCTATCTATCTATGCTATACATAAATTGAATTGAATTGTCTGTGCAATTCCATCAGTTAATTTTTGTAAACTTTCAGTCTGACCTGTTTGTTTCCATTACTCACACGCAGGTGCTTGTATATTCAAGGGAATGCTAACCAGATGTGGTCAGTGGTTAAAGGTGCAGTTGGTAACTCTTATAAAAGTGACTTTTTGTCATATTTGCTAAAACTGTCACTATGTAAAGAGGGCATTACATAAAACTAGTAATCTGTAAACAGGCTCATTAAGTCCCGCCTACTGCTCCTACTGCAAATTGCCAGAATCCACCACGACCGGGCAACAAGAACCAATCAGAGCCAGGATGGTGTTTGATGGACTGTCTGACAGCTGTCGATCACTGCGCACACACACGCTGCGGACCGCTCCCGCCCCTTTCCTCCTCAGCTTCAGCTCGGTCATGCTCATATCTACAAGAGCGGCCTCTGGAGCCCAGAGAAAGTAATGGCGGAGCAACAACCATCAGCGAGGAAACAACTACCGATACCTCCGTTACCAACAACAGCATACATACGTAAAAAGAGGGAGCCAGAAGAAATAAAGCACAAAAGAATGAATTCGACAGAGCCCGGGATAAAACCAGAGTAAACACCGGAGAGTGGCTCTTCAGAGGTGGAGGGAGCTCCATGATCTGGAAGGTTTCAAAACCAACGCAGAGCTGGCGACTTTTCTGCTTGACAGGTATTATCCCTGCTTGACTTACATAATTATTAGGGTCCGGGCAGCTAAGCTGCCAAGGACCCTATTGTATTTGTAGGAATTCTTTTTCTTTCTTTCTTTCTTCCAAGGAAGTCATACTTCCCATGGGCGAAAACTCACCAAACTTTACAGAAATGTCCGGCCCCATGCCAGATTTACTTAATTCCAAGGACATGTCAATATTCCTCCTGGGGGGGGGGCACAATAAGCGTTTAAATTTAAAAACTTTAAAAATACCTACAAAATCAACAGTACATGCTACAGTTTCGAAACTTTCACCAAACTGTAGCCCCAATACTGCTGAAACTTTAGTCCACTTAAACTCGTTACAAACTAGAAAAATTGCATTTCCTGCGAAAATACAGTGTGAATGCTGAAGCGAAATCTGCTGAATGTACTGCCGAAAAGCTAAAAAAGCTGAAGGCTGAAATGCCAGAAAAGTTGAAAGGGCTGAAAAGCTGAAAAGCTGAAAGGGCTGAAAAGCTGAAAAAGTTGCAAAGTTAAAGGCTGAAAGAGCTTAAAAAGTTGAACATGTAGCCAGCTGAACAGTTTCTGGAGCTGAACATGATGCTGAAAAGGCAGAAAAGTTAAAGGCTAAAGGAGTTGAAAAAGTTGAACATTTTAGTTGCTGAACATGAAGTTGAATGTTTGATAGAGCTGAAAAGGCAGAAAGGTGAATATCTGAAAAGGCTAAAAAGCTGTCGAGTAAGAGGGCTGGAAGGGGTAAAATGGTGAAAAAGGCTAAAAACTTGAAAAGGTGAAGGCTGAAAGAGCTTAAAAGGGTGAAAAACGGATGAACAGGATGGAAACCTATAGAGTGAGAGGGCCGAAAAAGCTAAAACAGGTGAAAAAAGGATGAACATGTAAAAAAGATGGTTGAAAGAGCTCAATAAGGTGAAATAAAGCTGTAAAGTAAGAGGGCTGGAATGGTAAAAAAGGGCTAAAAAATTGAAAGGTTAAAGGCTGAAAGAGTTTAAAAGGGTGAAAAAAGCATGAAAAGGATGTAAAAGGATGAAAACCTGTAGAGTGAGAGGGCTGAATAAGCTAAAACAGGTGAAAAAAGGATGAAAATGTACAAAAGTTAAGGGTGAAAGAGCTTAAAATGGCTGCACATATGCTGGAGCAGGAGGAACCCCAAGCAAGAGCACATCTGATCTAAATCATGTGTGCTCTTGCTTGTTTGAATAAAAACCTGCAGCCACAGTGGCCCTTTCCTACATCAGTTTGACACCACTGGTCTGTGTAAAGTAGAAGATGTGGGATCCAAATCCAGCAAAAGAGAATTCTTTCTCCAGTGTTCCAGCTGCTCTCAATCAAGTGGTTATGTCACACACTCTAGCTCACGCAATACACACGCATTGTTGAGATACACACGCAGGAGAAGTAACACTGACAGAGATCAAATTGGCCCTCATACAGATGAATGGGGAAACACCTCCCAAACTCCTGCGATTTTTTGAAAAAACGGTAATGGTTATGGCCAAAATATGTATATGCTGAGTGAGAGGAGACATGGCTGAACGCTCTCATGTCGTTTTCATTTCTGTCGAGTGAGAAATGAGGGCACAGGAGCGAGAGACAAATCAGGTACCGTCTGCTCTCGGACAGAAATTTAGGCTCAAAATTAACATAGCTCAAAATTAACATTGCGGCTTATGGGGCTATGTTTTGACCTCTTGTCGTTCTTGGGCTGCTATATCCAAAACCGTAAGTCCTACATCTGAAATGAGACCATCAGCTGAAAGCCGACAAGATTTCCTACATTTCTATGCATATATTGTCTGTGTCAAGTAAAAGATTTGGGACCAAAATCAAGCTGAAGAGAGTTTTAGCTCCTATCTTCGAAAGCCGCTCTCCACTCTGGCGATGATGTCACCCACTCTAGCTGACGCAATACACACCCATTATAAAATCAGGAGAAGAGCTAAAAGTTCCTAAAACTAAAACTGCGACATTTTCAAAACTGTACAATATTTTTAAAAACTGAATACAGTGTCAATAGTTCAAGTTTCGCTGACTTGTTTAAAGTTGGAATGGCGTCTCCAGCTCAAGGTATGAGGGATAAGTAGAGGTTGAAAGGCGATGAGTTTTGCAGAGGATTTTAAGATTTTTCCATTTTTCCAAAAAGCTGAACATTTTGATAGCTGAAGGCATGCTGAAGTTATAGCAGAATGAAATTTGAAAAATTCCCCATAAGGATGAATGGGAAAAATTTTGCATAAAAAGCTTAATATTTCCATAAGTATAAAAGGTAGAAATAAGAAAAATAGACCCTATCATGTCCTAAACAAGCTGAACATTTTGATACTTGAATTGTTTCTAGAGCTCAATATTTGTAGGAGGAGATAGGTGCCAAAAAACGTACGGAAGCAGGAATAATAACTTTAACTAGAAAAATTTGCATTTCCTACGAAAATACAGTGTGAATGCTGAAGTCTGAAGCGAAATCTGCTGAATGTACTTCCGAAAAGCTGAAAAGTTGAAAAGGTCAAGGCCGAAAGAGCTTAAAAATTTGAACATGTTGATAGCTGAACACTTTCTGTAGCTGAACAGCTGAATGTATGAAGAAGCTGAAAAGGCAAAAAGATGAACATTTTAAAAAGATGAAGACACAGAAAAGTTGAAAAGGGCTAAAAGACTTGAAAAAGTTGAAGATTTTCATAGGTGAACATGAAGCGGAATGTTTGAAGGAGTTGAAAAGGCCGAAAGATGAATATTTGAAAAGGCTGAGAGGTCTGATAGAGCTTAAAAAGGTGAAAAACGACTGAAAAGGTCGAAAAGTTGCAGAGTAAGGGGGCAGAAAGAGGTTAAAAAGGTGAAAAAAGACTGAAAAGGTGAAAAGTTAGAGGCAGAAAGAGCTTAAAAAGGTGACAAAAAGACTGAAAAGACCGAAAAGTTTCTCGAGTGAGAGGGAAGAAAGAGCTTTAAAAGGTGAAAAAAGACTGAAAAGACCGAAAAGTTGCCGAGTAAGAGGGCAGAAAGAGCTTGAAGAGGTGAAAAAAGGTTGAAAAGGAGAAAAGTTAAAGGCAGAAAGAGCTTAAAATGGCTTCACACATGGTGGAGCAGGAGCCGAGTCAAAGATGAACATGTCCCTGTTAGAATGACTGGCAAAGTGCCTGCCAAACCCCTGCGATTTTTAAAAAAAACTGTAAGGGTTATCACCAACATGTTTATATATTATAAAGTTGTAATGGTGTCTGTAGCTCAAAAGAAAGATGAATATTTTAAAAAGCTGAAAAGGCAGAAAAGCCAAAGGGGGCTGAAAGAGTTGAAAAGGTTGAACATTTTAATTGCTGAACATGAAGCTGAATGTTTGACGGAGCCCAAAATGCAGAAAGATGGATATTTTAAAAAGCTGAAAGGGCAGAAAAGCTGACGGGGGCTGAAAGAAAAGGCTGAAAGGCTGAAAAAAAGACTGAAAAAGGCCAAAAAGTTGCAGAGTATGGCGGCAGAAAGAGATTAAAAAGATGAAAAAAGACTGAAAAGGTGGAAAGTGAAGGGCAGAAAGAGCTTAAAAAGGTGAAAAACTACTGAAAAAGGCCAAAAAGTTGCAGAGTATGAGGGCTGAAAGAGATTAAAAAGGTGAAAAAAGACTGAAAAGGTGAGAAGTTAAAGGCAGAAAGAGCTTAAAGAGGTGAAAAAAGGCTTAAAGATGAAAAGTTAAAGGCAGAAAGAGCTTGAAATGGCTGCAGACATGCTGTATCAGCACCAGGGACAGAGACGAAAATGTCCCCCATAAGAAATGAATGGGAGAACGCCTCCCAAACTCCTGCGATTTCTGAAAAAACTGTGAGGGTTATCATCAAAATAATTGTATGGTGAGTGACAGGAGGAGTTGCTGAACGCGGTCATGTCGTTTTTATTTCTGAAGAGTGTAAAATGAGGGCGGGAGAGCGATAGACAAATCAGGTAGTGTCTGCTATTTTCCGGGAAATTCGGCTCAAAATTAACATTGCGGCTTATGGGACAGCAGCGAGAGTTGCTGTCGGTCTTGGGCTTCTAGATCTCACATCTGAAATGAGACCATCAGCTGAAAGCCCACAGGATTTCCTACATTTCTATGTATATATTGTCTATGTCAAGTAAAAGGTGAGGGATCAAACTCAAGCTGGAAACAAGTTTGAACATTTTTTTCCTGGCAGCTCTACACTCTGGCGTGCGGCAGTTGGTGATGTCACTCACTCTAGCCGACGCAATACACACCCATTATAAACTCAGAAGAGGGGCTAAAAGTCGCTCAAACTAAAACTGCGATTATTTCAAGACCGTACAAGATTTTTAAAAACTGAATGCAGGTCCAATAGTTCAAGATCTGCTGAGTGCTTTAAAGTTTGAATGGTGTCTCTCGCTCAATGTATGAGGAGCAAAAAGAGGTTGAAAGGCGATGAGTTTTGAAGAGGATTTGAAGCTTTTCCCATCTGCGGCAATATTAAATTTTTTTGGGAAAAAGCTGGATTGCTGAAAAAGTTGAAAAGTTGCAAAGCTGAAAAGTAGAGGGTTGAAAGAGCTGAAAAAGCCGAACATTTTAACATTTGAATGGTTTGAATAGCTGAGCTAGCTAAATTTTGCATAAAAAGCTTAATATTTCCAAAAGTATAAAAGGTAGAAAAGAGAAAAATACAAGCAGTAATGTCCTTAAAAAGCTGCACATTTTGATATTTGAATGGTTTGAATCGCTCAAGATTTGAAGGAGAAGAAGCGTGCCGAAAAACGTACGGAAGCAGGAATAATAAGAAAAAGAAATTCCAGAAGAACAATAGTGTGATTGCTGAAGGCATTCACCCTAATAACCCCTAACCCTAACCCATCTCCTCCCACAATTTTTGCTCAATTAACACCAAACTTGCTAGAGAGCATCTTCAGACCATCCTCCACAAAACCTGTTTCTCTGATTTTTGATTTATCAAAAATTAAGCCTACAGTGCATCAAAATGTTTGACTGTAAACAGTACTGTAAAAAAATACTATCAAATTCTTGCTAAATACATTTTCAATCTTCCTGAAATTTTTTTGGAATATTTTGGAGTCATGGTTGATGAAGTTTGGCAAATATCAGAATTTTATCTCAAAAACTGAATTTTTGAGAACATTTTGAATTCTGCTCTCATGGGAACAACTGGAGTCAATGTAAGAGTGGCATTTTTAAACATCAAATTTTCTTTTATGAAGCAAAACACTTAGAGTTAAAAACAAATCACCAACATTTCCATGCTGTAAAGATACAATTTATACTATCAGATTTTTTTTCAGGTAACAGAATTTCTGACATTTTGACCATTTTTGAAATCTGCCTTGCCAACAGCTGCTTGGACAGTGACTCCCTGAGTCCACAACTGAAGCTACACAGCAGGTCTCACTACCAGCCAATTAGCTAAGTGAGTTAGGAGCTGGTTCTTGGAGTCAGAGGTTGTTGGTTCGAGACCTGGCAAGGATCATGATAATGACGATGATGATGTCAGATGTCTTCAACATGAAACACAAGACAATTGTCCTGATGGTGGCATCACAGCAAGCCTCTAAATCAGTGTTTTTCAACCTGTTCCTCAGGGAACCCTGCCCTGCATGTTTAATATGTTTCCTGCTCCAACACACCTGATTCAAATGATTGCTTCCTCGTCAGGCTTCTGCAGAGCTTGATGATTGGCCGATAATTTAAATCAGGTGTGTTGGAGCAGGAAACATCTAAAACATGCAGGACAGTGTTCCCCGAGGAACAGGGTTGAAAACACTGCTCTAAATTAAATAAAAACAAATAGCTTGGACTGGACCATGAGTGAAAGCTAACCAAAATTTGCATAAAGGTTCAGTCTCATCCCAGATTACCTCATCTGTAAACCCAAGCCAATAGTCCTGATGATGGCGCTACAGCAAGCATCTAAAGTTCAAAACATTGAAAATTCATAAGAAATCAACCTGCTAGAACTTCACACTTTCATCAAACTGTAGCCCCAATACTAAAGAAACTTTTGTACATTTAAACCTATTCAAAATTATGAAGGCTATCACTGTTTTTTTTCAAACTGTAAAACTTATAAAAAACTATAAAATCTCCTCCCACAATTTTGCCTACAGTGCATGAACATGTTTGACTGCGATCACTACTGTAACCTGCAAATTGATAAATAAATCTTCAATGTTCATGAAAAAACTGAACATTTTTTAGAGTCATGGTAGATGATGTTAGACAAATATCAGAATTTTACATTGAAAAACTTTTTGAGTTTTTGAGAACATTTTGAATTCTGATCTCATGTGAATAATTGCAGTCAATGCAAGCAGCATTTTTAAACATCAGTTATTCACTTATGGAGCAAATCAATCATTTTTAAAAACAAATTGCCAACATCTCCATGCTGCAATATGTGTATTTTCAGACTGTTGTCTTGATAACTGATTTTTTTACAGTGCTTTCAAATCTGCCTGCACAACAGTGAATGGCTTACTCAGTTTGTGAAGCCACTGTTATATTGCCACTTGCCAATTAGCTCAGAGCGATAGATGACATCTTTGGTTCAAGAAGTTGTGAGTTTAAGCCTCAAGTGGTCCAAAATGAACATTGTTGTCAACTATCTTGTCTTCCTATTCTCCTGTTTGTTGCTCAGAATTGCCTAAATTTGCCAAAAATAGCCTGGACCCGACCCATCGCTGCGCAGCAGCTATAATGTTTGATTTGATTTTCGGCCGGACTAAAAAGATAATTGTTACCGTAACTTCGTGCTTGTGATGTGACTGTGATATTGCAGTCGGGTTAACGTTAGCTTGTTTCCGATGCTAATGCTATCGTTACTGGTTGGCGTTGTTTTATTAGAAAGTAGCAGAAAATATCTCCATGAAGTGACCTGGCAGTCTCACCGGTTTTGTTTTTGTCCTCGTGATTATGTGTAACGTTTCTGAGCTCTCACAGCTGAACTAGGTGTAAAAATAAAGCCAACTCAGATAAATAGACTTTCATTTCTAAATTCAAACTCTTATGTTCTTTGTGACAAGTGGGGCACTAGGACCTGGGAGCCCTGAGTGCGCAGCGCAGCAGAGCAGAAGGTGTCCATATAGGGGAACTCTCGTGAGACTCGCCAGAGTCACGTTTGTTCTCGTTTGTCGAGTCGG
>CAEMYA010000265.1:17799-40523 GCA_903131615.1 Diplodus sargus
ATATTTATCTGGCCACAATAATAGAGTAAGCGTATAAGGAGTCGGGTCTCCCACCCTATATTTGGGAGTGGCGTTGTCCCTTTATTTATTCATTCGAAAGTACTATAAGTGTCGTACGGGTCACATCTTGTTGTTGTTCAGCTTTAGGACATGTGGATTTGCCTTCTGCACCATGTCACAGGGGAGCATGAGTGGTTCCTCAATGCCTGTCAACATGGTCCCTTGGTGGAAGACCGAGAGAAGGAGTGGATAGGGTAGATGTCTACTGCCCATGAATTTTAGTCTGAAATCATTCTCAGTGAACGCTGGCTGAAGGAGCTTCACTAGCCCTTGCATTTCAGGTATGATTATGCAGTTTAACTTACATTTTGAGTCGCTTTTCAAAGATTATTCACTGTTTTTATTTGTACATGTACACTTAGATTTCAGTTCAGATATTTCCCACTGAATTTGTAGGTCAACTACATCCTGATGTATGCCAGCACGCGTTTCAGTTTCAGCCCTCCAATCAATGAAGCCTGAATCTTACTGGTTGGCCTGGACTACAACCACCATGTCCACAGACCAGCCAAGAGAAGTCCTGATGCTTCCATAGAGTATGTTATAAGCATAATAAATGTTATTAAGTTTATCATAATTTCTCACCATCTCAGCCACTATGCTCTGTACCAACAAAGAATGTTCAGAAACCAGGATAAAATTTTTACATGCGACACGTCCTGGTTTCTCAAAACTGGGATAACATGTTTACATGTGCAAAACATAACCAGGATCCTCCAAAAACACGATTATAATCAGGATGCAAGTTAGCTGTTATTATTCAGACTGTGGCCAGTTGTGTTCAAGGTGTCACAGCTAGATACTGCCCCCCTGATGGTTACTGAAAACTATAAAAAGCACAATCATAAGTATTTAAAAACAAGTCAGGCCTCATCTGGCAAGGCCAAACTCAACATTTCACACTAGATCAACCAAGGCATCATTTTGACTGTTTCAAATTTTCAATGTAATAACTATGTTGAAATAAAACCCATGTAACTATAGACTGTTCTCTCTTCTGACTCTTCCTAAATGTGTGTATATATTACATCCAGCTCTTTTCTCTCTTTCCACAGGTCAGAGATTGCCACAGACATCGAGGCATGCTGTTGCACTTTGAAGAATAAAGAATCTTCCGGCAAAAACAGAAGTTTGTTGACTTTGACTGACAATTGACTGTGCTGTGTTACTCTTCATACAACCTACATTGTATTATATTACTTTGAAAAATAAAGCTTGACAATATTTATAAAGTTATCGCTTCTTTCTGCTTGCTTTTGAGGCACGCATGCCTAGACCCAGACGAAGGTAAGTTTTTTTTTAACTATTCTGAAGGGTATTTCAATAAAATAAGGTAAAGTGCTATGCTTTTACATTCATGCAATTAGAAACCAATCCCCTTAAGAAAGAAACTTTATTAGATAAATAATGAAATCACAAATATTTTGATTTGTACATTTTGAACAATATAAAAACAGAGAAATCTATGTACAGTATTGCACTCAAAAATGCAAATGCCCATCTCAGGCTGTTGATTGCAGCATTTCTTCTCCACAACCGTGAGCATTTCCCTGCAACTCTGGGCTGGAGTTGGACAGGAGGTGCTGTTGGAGGAGCAGCAGGGGCTGAGTGGCTGAGGACATCACAGATGAGGCTGGGCTCCCGTGTCAAAGTTTGCTCGATTTGTGGCGTGCCTGATGTACATCCAAGCGTTGAATTTGCTCCTAGTAATTACAAGATAAAGTATATATTAGTAAAACAACTATTGCCTGAGATACAATGATAATTGTTTGTGTGTAGAAACCGACTGGCCCTCATTTATCAAACGAACGTACGGCAGAAAACCGTGCGTACGACCATTTTCAGGCAAACTTCGGCATTTATCAATTTGGACGTGAGCGGAAGCTACGATCAGATCTCACGTCAGGTCTGAGGTCGTGTACGCAAATTTGAGTCTGTGGATTTGCGGTGTAGCGCAGCGAAATCTGGCTGAGACTGAAAATATTTATTAAACAAACCTCAGCTGTCATTAAGCATAAGCAGTTACATATCTAGAACTGATCGAAACGGATTATTTTTTACGTTTTTACTGATACCACTTTTTTATAAAATAAAATATGTAAATAGTCTAACATGACAACTAGTTAACGGAGTACCTAATAACCCCGCTGGCAAACCTGCTGCAGAGCAGAAACGCAGATTCAATCGTGCGCACACACGCACACGGGTCACAGTGGAGCTGCTTCAGGGTGCTGAAGGGCAGGTGGCTCCGTCTCGGACCAGCAGGGGGAACTCTGCTGTATACCACAGAGAAAGTGTGCCATATTATTTTGACCTGTTCAGTTTTGCACAACATTTCATTTGTGAATGGAGCTTCTGATGTGTCGGCGCTGCCGGGATGCCGATCTCCATCTCGGAAAAGTTTCTCCTCTTGCCAGAGTTTCTTCTCTCAATGTTTGACCTCAGTGGGCGAGGCCGGAATATTTAAGGTCGTAACATGTTAATGACGATCAAATTCAGCCGCCGCATTTATCAAGACCCGATCATTCGTACGCTGGAATTGGTCAGATAGGAATGTTTCATAAATCACACGTATGTCCTGCGTAAGACCAATTCTGCGCACAGATCTGCACCCGTTTTCACGCAAGATTGATAAATGAGGGCCACTGTGACTACTTACACGTTCAAATACAATCCTCTGCAATTTCACATGTATATAATGTAATTTTGGCCTAGGAGCCCTCAGAAAAAAACTTCATAATAGCAGTATATCATTATCTGTGAAATATGCTTAAAACACAGTGATTTTCAAGTTCCTGCACAAGATAAAATGTTCAAATGAATCCCAAAGTTAACATTTTATGGTTTTATTTATGTGTATGAACTTTTACATAACTAAAGCTTCAATACATGACCAGTATTGAAAAAGTATAATCTTTATTGGCCCTGTAATTGATAATTATGAGTCGTTACAGGTGCATTTGCAAAGAGGTGAGCAGTCTATAATCTATTTGCCAGCCCATAGAGCCCCATTGTGAACCCGGAAACGTTGAGTACACCAAATTTTTATGTTAGAAATGTACAGTATGGGTCCCCAGCATTAAGAAACTGCCGGATGCTAACTTGCATATGTTGGGCAATTTGCATAATTAGCATAATTAGCATTAATAACACTGAAGTACTTGACCGATTTGGACAATAAAAAAGTTTTGGGGGTTATTAAGGATGCTGAATCCATTTCTGACATTTTCAAAATTCAAAATGACAATTTAAACCATATTTCAACTCCCGATGGGCCGATTTTTATTAATTTTGAGTCCGTTTTGAGGTTATTTATATGCTTAATACACTGGACCTGCATTTCAGAATCAATAGAACACAATGTCATTGGTGTGAATGTTGAGACGTAATATTTCTTCAAATTGCTTCAGTTTTGCTTGCATTGTTTGGCAACACAACTTTGTGTGATTGCCACTGTGGTAACTTCATCGGCCAGAATACTGGCTGGATGGAAAGATGGACAAAACAGAGCTTTTAATATTTGGATCAAATCATCTCAGTGCAAGTAAGTTGATCAAATAGAAGCAGATAACAGTGATTACAGTGTGTATGTAGTGCAATTTTTTTTTTTAAAATTATATATAACCTAACATCTCTATAGCCTACTTCTAAACCGTCTCTGAAATATGGTAGGAGATATTTTGAGTAAAATCCAGAGACTTAATCCAAAGTAATTAATACATCAGTTAATGTTACCACAGCTACCAAAAGAAGTTAGACTACTTTGCTTCATCACCCCAACCCTAATAGCTCACAAGTTCTGGCAAGCGGAAAGAGAGGGTGATTGGCTGCTGCAACAACAATGCTTTGAAGAGATGCTGCCCTATTTCTTTGCCGCTGGTCATCACAACTACTCAAGATGGATCACATGGCATCTGCGCGACATGCAGCACCTTCCTGCTACTGCCAAGGATGACCTCCTCGCCGAAAGCCATGTGTGCTGCCACTCAGATGGTGCAGCTGCAGTGAGTGGAGATATGTTTGGGGAGCAGACATGCATCAAGCAAGGGAAGGGAGTGAAAGGCATGGAGGGCATCTCCACCAACTCTGAACAGGTCACAGTGTGGATCCAATATTTCAGAATCGGCTCCCACCTCTCCAAGTCATTGGATGAGATGTATGACAATGCTGAAGCTTTGGAAAAGACAATGAAGCCCAACAGACACTAAGAAGAGGGTAAAGGACGGTGGGAGTTGGACGCAGAGGACCGAGCTAAAATCCTGAGAGTGTTATGGGAAAACTCTCACCCACTCACCACAGAGACTGCTACCCTCTACCATATCATAAATGGCCGGATGGCAGATGGAAAGGTGAATGTGCAAGATGCATTGAAGATCAGGAAAGACATGAGCACATTGTTCTCTTCATCGCTTACTGGGGGATTTCATGCACCCATCGCAAATAAGGTGGTGACAATGAAATTCAAGACAAAAGGAGTGAAAGTCAATGGGAATTCTTATGCGACCTTATGTGAGCTCTCTACCCTCTTTATCTACGAGCTCGGCCCGGTGCTTGCATCCATCATCGATGAGCATGGATGCCTCAGAAAGGGTAACAAGTCTGTGATTGTTCAGCGTCTTGAAATCCTTGTTCCCAATGCCCACCCACCAGACGTTGTACTCGTTGATGCATCGCAGCTCATCTATCACGTGGTGAGGCCATCGTAAGGTACTGTGGCTGACCTCACAGCCAGAATGAGGCGCTGGCTTGATCGCTACATCACCCAAACATTTGTTATCTTTGACCGGTATGAGCAAGTCTCTGTCAAAGACCACAAGAGGCAGAGAAGAGCTGGGGAGAGCTAAATAGAGTCAAGCTCTCACTGAAAAACCCTCTACCTAGCCGCGATAAAGTGTTGAAGGACAAGACAACGAGTGGAGGCCAGGCGAGGCCCTGTGCACACACAACACAGGAGATCACATCGAGATGGTCAGCAGAGCAGACAGTATTGTCACTCATGACAAAGCAGCCAGACGTAGTGCTAAAACTGTCCACATTCTCAGCGACAACACTGATGTGTTTGTGCTCATGGTCTATTGGTGCTGGAGGGTGGATATCACATGTCACCTACAGATGGAGAGGTGGCTATGCACGCTGTCTCCGGGTGTGGCAAAGGGCAGGTGTCCGTGCTCAAGGCCATGAGAGTAGTACCTGGTGACCTGCTTCACTTCATTGGAGAGGAGGGAGCTACTTATTTGCAAATCACAGAGGCTGTGAGGGTTTGTTTTTCCTGGCTCTGTACAGCCGCAGTAAGTCTGCATCTCTGAATGGTGCCAGATATGACTTATACCGAAAGTGCAAAACCCCCCCAGTACTGAAGACACTGCCTCCTACAGAGCGCAACGTGCACCTCCATGGACGGCGTGCCCATCTACAGATGCTGCTTTGGAAAGCAGCAGACCGCCCTGCTGCACCAGCTGTGGACATCACCAAGTTTGGATGGAACAAGAAGAAATGTAAGAAAGAAGGAGAGGAAATCATCATGCCTGTCCTGGATGCAAGCCCCGTTGCTCCTCCTGCCCTGTTGGACATTATCAGCTGTAGCTGGGTTAAAGCCGTGTGCCACAACAAAGTGCAACAGTTGCAGGCCTTGCCTGTACCAGCTACTGCTTCTGCAATGGCTATGACAGTACATGTTGCACCCCGCTCACACACTCACAGCAACAAGAGCAAGACGACAAAAATGTAGTCAAAGAAGAACATGAAGATACAGCAGATGATGATGTTGATGATGAATATATGGTTATATAGTGCAGAGTAGCAGAAGTACAAGCTGCTCTTGCTTGATGAAAGTTTTCTAGTTTTCTGCTGTGATATTTTTGGGTATACTTCTGTTTTAAAATCTGTTCCAGGACTCTTGTGTTCTACTTGTAACTTGTATTATACTCCTTTCTCTGTATTATTTAGCCATAGTCATAGTTTGATATGGTACTTGCCTTTGTTACCTTCAGTGTCACCTCAGAGTGTAATGTTATGTGAATTAAAATTTACATATTCTGCATCATTTGGATAATTGTGTTCATAAATATCCTGCAATTTATTTGTATAGATTCAGCGTCCTCTAAATCTTCTAAATTGACTCAAAATTAATCAAAACCGGGAGTTGAAATATGGTTTAAACTGCCATTTTGAATTTTAAAAATGTTGGTTATTCCTGTCGGCATCAAATGTTGATACTTCACAGAGAGCACCTTGATCTATGCCACCCGCACAGAAGAAGCACTTGTGAATATCCAGTCGTTGCATTTCATCATTTCATCGGCTTTTCCCCCTCCAGATTCAACAGCAGTACGTCTAGCTGTGTGCTGTCACACACAAATAGGGTTTTATATGATGTGATGCAGCCTAACATAAAACCAATGGCCAAACTATGAACTCAGTAGATGGCTATATGAATGACCTAAAGTAACATTGAAAAATAAATAGGAAACCAAGATCTCTTAACATTTAAGCAATTTTTGCTGCTTTTTTTAAAATAATTCCGCCTGTATTATACAGGACTTTTGAGTTTTTTGGGGGGTCTAAGGTGTCTTGGTACTCTATTTTACACTTATTATTTGGAATCTACAAAAAAATTTACAAAATGAAGCTTATTCATTGGTCTTAAAAGGCCATTACCATGAAAGTTTTACTCAAGAGGAAAAAAACAAAGGACGTTTTTCTTGGATATTGTTTTATAAGTCATTTGACATCAAATTTTAATATTTCAGCTGGGCTCCTAAGCTGAAATCATTCGGGAGGTCCTAAAGAAGCTTCATGTAAAATGTGGTGCTTTTATCACCTCTGTAACGGTATCATTAAATTTGTGCGCTACCCCACTAGACTATCTCTTGAATCGGCTGCAGTAGCCTACTGTCATAGTAGCGTGACACTTCATTTGAAAAAAGTACAATTATTTTGAACCAATGAGAGACGAGAAGCCGCCCCCCAGAACGACGCCAGGTCTACGTTGCTAGCAACAACCAACGTGGTTGAGGCTCCGCGAAAGAAGGCTAAAATATACAATTTTCATCCAGAATGGGAGGAAGAATTTATTTTTACGTTGGTAAAAGACAAGTGTATTTGTATGTTATGCCACCAAACTCAAGCGCTGAGGAAAAAAGGAAACCTGGAGCGGCACCACAACACCAACCACCCGAAATTCAAGGACCTCTTCCCACTAAAAAGTGCTATCCGTGCTAAAAAAAGTTGAGGAGCTAAAATCGGCGTTGAAAGCCCAGCAGTTGCTCTTCGTTAAACCTGCTGTTCAACACCAGGCTGCCACAGAAGCATCATATCGTGTAAGTCACCTTTTGGCTAAACACAAGAAGCCTTTTACAGATGGGGAGTTATTGAAGGAGGCTATGACTGTAATCGCCAACACAGTTTTCAAGGATTTCAAAAACAAAGATGACATCGCAGCAGCACTCAGCAGTGTCCCGCTCGGCCCTGCAACAGTGGCAAGAAGGGTCGAAGCACTGTGGGAGGACGTGGATCGACAGGTGTTAAGGGACTTATCACTTTGTGAATATTTCTCACTGCAGTTGGATGAATCCCTGGATGTAACCGACACAGCTCAACTCGTTGTGTTTGTCAGAATGGCCTTCCAGGATTCTACAACGAAGGAAGACTTTCTCACTCTTTTTCACTTAAAGGACAGAACAAGAGGTGAGGATATTTTCAACAAGTTCAAAGAATATGTCCTTGAAAATGACGTTCCCATTCATAAACTGGTAGCGATCACTACTGATGGGGCACCGGCGATGCGTGGTGTGCGCTCGGGTTTTATTGCACTGTGCCGCAACGATCCTGCTTTCCCAGACTTTATGAGTTATCACTGCGTAATTCATCAGCAGGCCTTGGTGGGGAAAGTCGTGGACTTCTCTAACGTCATGACATTGGTGGTCAAATTGATCAACTCGATTCGAGCTAAAGCTCTTCAACACCGCTTATTCAAGTCGTTAATGGATGAGCTTGATGCCGCTCATGGAGACCTAATTCTCCATGCTGATGTACGCTGGCTGAATCGCGGCAGAGTGCTGCAGCGATTTGTTGACTTGCTGCCCGAGATAAAGACTTTTCTGTCAACGAGGAATGAGGAGCACAAAGAATTTACTTGACCTGGGATTTTTGACGGATTTAACAGCAAAACTCAATGCACTCAACACTGACATCCAGGGAAGAAACAGACACCTGTCCCACATGATAAGCGCTGTGAACGCGTTCAAGGCCAAACTCTGTGTTTGGACTGCACATCTGAACACCAGGAAGCTAACACATTTTCCTAACCTGGACAAAATGGCACAAGTGATCAAAGACAAGGATTTCCACCCGGAGCAGTACTGCACTCACCTGGACAAAGTGGCAGCGGAGTTCAGTCGGCGTTTTGGTGAGTTAGATGTCATGGAGGACATTGCTGCATTTGTCTCAAACCCATTCCAGCCCACTGATACAGAGCAGGTAGCAGCCAAATTTCACCAAGTTTTTCGCTTTGCAAAGTAGTGTTGACATGGAGATCATTGATTTGCAAAATGACATTGAACTGAAAGGCAGATCAAGGGACAGTGACTTTTGGGGACTTGTAAGCAGAGAGAACTTTCCCCTCCTCACTACATGCGCACTGAAAGTGAGTGCCTACTTTGGATCCACGTACCTCTGTGAAATGGCATTTTCACAGATGAAAATAATCAAATCCAAATATAGGATTTGAACCAAAATGACCTAATGTGCATTATTCTGTTATGCAAATATGTAGATTTATTCTTTGTGTTGGTATGAACCTGTTCATTACAAAATGTGTAGATTTCTCCCTAACGTGAACAAAAGTATGAACAAAAGTAAATGTAGTAACTTATATGAAGCATGTCCATACGCTTCACAGTTAACTCTTATCAATGGCACTGATTGATTTGCTGATTACAAAATGTGTTGATTTTTTTTCTGTGAACATAACTCTGTAATATAAATATAGGCCACTTGCCTCTCTTCTTTGTGTTGAATTTAATGCAGCTTAAAAGTGATGGTGTGATGTTCACTTCTTAAAGCAAAGGCCAAGACCTGATTAATATGCCAGAGTTTGCCTAAATAAAAGGCTTTGATTTGAAAGTATTTGGGCTTTTTTCTTGTGATGCGTCAATAGGTAGATCTTTCTTTTGTTCAGGACCGAGGTAAGGGATCTTGGGCTCAGAAAGGTTGGTGACCACTGGCCTAGCCTATCTCTCTATAAAAGCAAGGAACCTCTGTCTGTCTGTGTGTATGTGTGTGTGTGTGTGTGTGTGTGTGTGTGTGTGTGTGTGTGTGAGAAATATCTCTGCGGATCAGGATCAGACTGACCTGAGAGTTTCAACATGGCTGCTGCTTGGTTCAAGGGTGTGCCATGTGGATTTGTTTGGATTACAATGATACCGTTAATGAATTATTTCATAAATGCTTTATACATTCTGGAGCATAGTCTATCGGAGCCCCCACAGTGACATGCGCATTAGAGCCAGTCACTGCAGAGCTCAGAACTACGACACACATTAAGAAACAAGTGGATGTATACCTGCGGCAGTGCGAGCTGGACCGGGAGTTAGACGGCGGTTCGGTCCCGTTCTGTTCTGTGCATCTAAGCTGACTGTTGTGGATTAATGAGACCAAACGAGACCGGACCGTGTCTGTTCGGGTCTGAGGAGAGCGGATTTATACCTGCAGCGTCGCAAGCTGGGCCGGGAGTTAGCCGGCGGTTACCTGCGGCAGCGCGAGCTGGACCAGGAGTTAGCCAGCGGTTCGGTCCCGTTCTGTTCTGTGCATCTAAACTGACTGTTGTGGATTAATGAGACCAAACGAGACCGGACCGTGTCTGTTCGGGTTTGAGGAGAACGGATTTATACCTGCAGCGGCGCGAGCTGGGCCGGGAGTTAGCCGGCGGTTTGGTCCCGTTCTGTCCTGTGCATGATCTAAACTGACTGTTGTGGATTAATGTGACTAAACAAGACCGGGCCGGTCTGTTCGGGTCTGAGGAGATGAGGAGATGCGGAGACGCGCGGAAAAACAAAGTGGAATCAGAATCTGTGGATGTTCGTGTGTAGCTAGCTGCTAGCCGCTAACCAACCTACACGGCCCAACTCCCGAGTCGATGGACCGGACGCACTGACCTGTCCAAAACCGGACTTGGGGTAAATAATGTCCGCCACGCTTTTTTCGTGAACATTGCCGTCACGTTTGCTTTGTGTGTGGTGCAGAAGAAACGGTAAAAATGGGCTTTTGTCACGTAAGTGTTCAAGCAGCAAGTTTGGTTGTAGAGCAACAGGAAGTTGTGGGAGGGACGTCGGCGGATGATTGACAGGCAACGACAGCCGGTGTACAGACAGCAATATTGAGATTTAGCGTGCTTGGAGTGTATAGTAGTGTGTTATGTAGTGTTTGGTGTCGTGTGTTTAGTGTGTAGTGGAGTCGGTTTTTTGTTTAATAAGTCAAAACAGAAGAAGCTGAATTTGGAGCAGGCAGTGCAGCTCTTCATTCAGCTGAAAGGAGCTCAGGCAGACCTGAGCATTGCCTGCATTTAAATGTAAAAATAGTTGAACGGAACTTTGTACATTTTTAAAATGTATGCACATATTCAGCAAACAACAATTTAGATTTGCATTATAAGTAATAAAAAATGGTTTGTTAAACATATTTGTGGTTTTCACAGTAAAAAATAACTTTTCTACTCAGATTTTATGTATTTCTTTGTGATTTTAGGTCTATTGTGTTAATACAATATGTTAAAATGAAAAAATAACTGTACAGTCACACATGTGAGGTTGTGCTGAAAATAATCACACCAATTAAATAGTTTTAAGGTGAAATATAATGGCAAAATCAAAAATAGTCAAAAACGAACAATTATACCCTGGAATATCGGATTTCATAACAAACCTAAATATCCCAGACGTTCCACCTTCAAACAGCCTCATTTGGCCATCAGTGAAAATGTTTCTTAACCTCCCACTTTTCTATAGGAATACATATTTCCTACGGGCACTGCACTAGTATGATAAATAATAAATGAAAGTGGCGTGTGTTTGATAATCCTCATGAATCCACAGCTGATAGATAATACAATAAAATATTATTTATTCCGTTTAAAGTAAGATTACCTTATCTTCGTTGGACGATAGCCATAGTTTACTGTGGATGCTAGGCAACCTGTTACCGGATGCGTACTGGAAAGATACGGAAAAACACAAAAGGATACGGAAGGACCGGGAAACAGACTGTTGGGGGGAATTGTTTAGGTGTCTCAGAGAGACGGGACCATGGACGTATTTTACTTGTATAAAGGAATGCTGTTTTTTCTTCCTCTATTCATTTTGTCTGGTTTGATCAAAGACGGTTTAGGATCTTTGGTTTAATGTCGGGGGTAAGCCTCACACTCCAGGGCAGGAGGCAGCCGGAGGCTGCAGATTCAGGCTCGCAGTTCTGGGACCACAGTTCTAGGCCCCTCATTTTTTGCGACAGTGCCACCTACTGGGAAGAGTGTGTGCCTGCAGTACCGGAGGCTGCAGTTTCAGGACCGTTCCGCGACAGCGCCACCTATCGAAATGGATGACGGGAAAATACTACTTTGTGTTTAACTATGGTATTAAAGGTTAATTCCACCCAAATGCCCAAATAACTTTTTTTATTAAAGGTTAATTCCACCCAAATGTTAAAATGTGATTCATTATTAAAGGTTTATTCCACCCAAATGCCAAAATAACTGTTTTATTATTAAAGGTTTATTCCACCCAAATGTTAAAATAACTGTTTAATTATTAAAGGTTAATTCAACCCCAATGTTAAAATAATTGTGATTATTATTAAAGGTTAATTCTGAACCATAGAACAAAATGTATAATGAGGGAGCTTGTCCATGAAAAAAAATAAAAATTATATGCTTTTTTTAAATGTTGTGCAACACGTGTTAAATAATAGCCTAGCCTATATGATAAATAATAAATGAAAGTGGCTTGTTTAATTAATTAATTAACTAACCTCATTATACATTTTGTTCTATGGTTCAGGTTTTAATATTCTAGCTAATTTAAAAAAAAGGGTGGCAGGGGAGTGTGGGCTCAATAATAAACCTTGTGTGCCTACTGGGCATTAATAACACTGGGTCAACCAGAGTAATAGGTGAAAACAGTCTCCTGCACCTACTAGTAGGTAGAGGCCCGACTGGCCCATATTTAGTTTGGTAAAGTTGGAAATATATTCACTGATTCGAACTTCCTGGATCAATAACTCGTAAGCGAAACATTGTTTAAACACAAACAACGACTCTGTACTACCATAATAAGGAAGACAACAAGCTACAACCGTATTTTCATCAAAACAAGCGTATGGACATTAACTCTGGTCTCTATGGTCAGCCGGCTGTGAGACGAGGGCGCAGGGAGCGTATACAAAGTGCAACACCGAAAAGAGATACGACAAAAAATATTCAATAACTTCACTATTATTTAGTGTAGTGTCACCAAAATCACTCCACACATCAGTGGTCTCCTGCTGGTCATTATACATTTTTTTGTTTGGAAAAAATGTGCTTTGGCATAATTTGGGGGAATTTCTATTGGGAGAAATATTCAATAACTGAAGTACTTTTTCACTTGTATGACAGGTACATAGTGAACTTCTGAGAGGAGAGAAGTTTCTCAAAAGTATTAAGAGCATGAAAAAATACATTAAGATATATTTAGAACAAAAAAAATTTGCGATAAATTTGCGATTAATCGCAAGTTAACTATGGACAAAATTAGATTAATCGCAATTAAAAAAAAAAAAGAGTGTCCATCAATGTACTCTTATACTTTTATACTTCCAGTGAAGAGAAGCCCCCGCCACACCCAGAACACTCTTATGCTGTACTGCCTCCCTCACTTGAAGATCAACTCTACGAAGCTCGAAAGACCATCTGTGAGCAAGGAGTGTTGATAGGAGAGCTTCAATAAAAACAGTTTATGGTGCAAAATTTGCAGGGTGATGATAAACAGATATCATTTTATACAGGGTTCCCAGATTATGCCACATTTAAAGCTGTGTTTCTGGCCCTGCAACCTACTGCAGAAAATATGGTGGGATGGACCCTGCACCCAGTGTTAGCAGCAGGAGGACGGTGGGCTCACTTCCCAGAGCCTCGCGCTGAATCACTGAGACTGATTTATAGGGACCGTCGTTAAATTACTTAGCATAAATGTATTAATACAAAATAATTGCATTTTTTTCGATATCTTCCATGTCATGTGACCCAGTGACTCCATGCAGATTGTATTAGTAAACTGGATGAATGAGACACATATGCAGAAAATATTTTCTCAATAGAAAATCTGAAATAGATTCTGTTTCCATAAAAAAAAAGTATAATAAACAAAATAATGACAACGGTGCCAGCCACTTATTGCATCTCGCGCAAGTGCAGAACGTACACACTGCTGTGGAGTAGGCAGCATGTCGAAGCGGTGTGTTTCAGTGCAACTTTTGTGCCGAACGGGTCAGACAAGAGGCAACAGAGTGATCGGAGATTGGTCGGATAAGGCAGTTGGATGTCTGGGCGGTGTGTGGGGGCCTTCAGACTTCGCATGCTCAGTTGGAGCAGACAAGTTTGCAGGTCTGTTTTTTAAGGCAGCAACACACCGGCCCAACCGTTGGACGTCTGAAGCGTTTGGAGCGACTCGGACGAGGTCAGGAACGTTTCTGTTCAGTGTGTTCAGCTGCGTCTGAAGCTTTCGGAGCTGTTCGGACATTGTCTGCTCCAACTGAGCATGCGAAGTCTGAAGGCCCCCACACACCGCCCAGACGTCCAACTGCCTTATCCGACCAATCTCCGACCACTCTGTTGCCTCTCGTCTGACCCGTTCGGCACAAAAGTTGCACTGAAACACACCGCTTCGACGTGCTGCCTACTCCACAGCAGTGTGTACGTTCTGCGCTTGCGCGAGATGCAATAAGCGGCTGGCGCTTGTGTTGTGAGTTGTAAACGAGAGGCTTATGCACGCAACTCTCTTTACTTTTGCTCAAAACGAAACTTAACTTTCAGATCAAAACAGCTGCATACTGAACATGCAGCGAGGCATTACCAAACGAATACAAATTAATTCGTCCTGAACAGACATAATAACAGCCAGTCTCGTGCCAGTGCTGCAAAGCATGAAAACGGGAAATTACGGAACAGAGTCCATTGAAAAACAAAGCGCACACAGTATTCCGCCCTTCCACACACCGCACTGATTCGCTAGCACACCGCCAATCAGAACGGCCATTCAGCTGGCACACAACCAATCAGAGAATCCAATGGCTCAGACGTCCGACAGCCCTCCTCCTCAGACTTCGCATGCTCAGTCGGAGCAGACCACGTCCGAACAGCTCCGAAAGCTTCAGACGCAGCTGAACACACAAAACAGAAATGTTCCCGACCTCGTCCGAGTCTCTCCAAACGCTTCAGACGTCCAACGGTTGGGCCGGTGTGTTGCTGCCTTGAGGAGGAGGGCTGTCGGACGTCTGAGCCATTGGATTCTCTGATTGGTTGTGTGCCAGCTGAATGGCCGTTCTGATTGGCCGAATCAGCGCGATGTGTGGGAGGGCTGAATACTGTGTGCGCTTTGTTTTTCTATGGACTCTGTTCCGTCATTCCTCGTTGTCATGCTTTGCAGGCAGTACTAGCACGCGACTAGCTGTTATTATGTCCGTTCAGGACAAATTAATTTGTGTTCGTTTGGTAATGCCTTGCTGCTTTTTTAGTATGCAGCTGTTTTTATCTGGAAGTCAAGTTTCGTTCTGAGCGAAAGTAAAGAGCTGCGTGCATAAGCCTCTTGTTACAACTCACAACACCAGCGCCAGCTGCTTATTGCATCTCGCGCAAGAGCAGAACGTACACGCTGCTGTGGAGTAGGCAGCACGTCGAAGTGGTGTGTTTCAATGCAACTTTTGTGCCGAACAGGTCAGACGAGAGGCAACAGAGTGGTCGGAGAGTGGTCGGATAAGGCAGTTGGACGTCTGGGCAGTGTGTGGGGGCCTTATGAGTAGCTTTATAGAAGGAGATTCATAAAGTTCACTCCATTGACTTGAATTAGTTCACAGGGCGGATCTGCCTCATCCAATATGACGTCGACGTACGGTCTGGCGCTCAATGAGGCATCTCCAGCTTCCTATCCCCTTTCTCAGGCTTGGCAGAAAGAGGACTCAGATGCAGACAGGCAGCAGTAAAGACAGGTTTTATTTTCTGAGTAGCAACTCTTCAGACAGAATGACAAAATAACAGACTATGAAAATCTAAAAGTCCAGAGGACAAGACACAGAACAACAGACAACACAAAACAACAAAAGGCGCTCCCAAAAGGAGGGGAAAGGACAACTACACTAATCTCTAAATCTATTTCTGTGAAAATTTAACAAACAGAAAATCACTCCACGAGGAAAGCTCACAGGCTATAAAAAATAAACTACTCTGTGTTACAAACTTTATGAAAGAAAGGCGCTCCAATCGGAGGGTAAAACAAACGCTATGAAATTACCTGACTGAAACAAAAAGACTGACCAAAATTATTATTAACAAAAAAAATCACTATTCTTCAGAGGAACACTAAACAGAAAACAAAGCTTGGCAATACTTAACTTGGAAAAGATCAAGGCTGTGAACAAAGCTGTGATCAAGGCTGGATGTACTCAACTGGACGCACAAAATACTCTGGCAACGTGGACAGGGGAAGACAAAGACTAAATACACATGAGGGGAGGGAGCACAGGTGGAAACAATCAGGGATCAGGGAAGACACCAGACCGGTGACACAAGAGGAAAGGCAAGTAACCTGAAACGAGAGGAGAGTTACTTTTCAAAATAAAACAAGAAATTCACAAGACAAAAAAACCCAAGACAGGACATCCCTCACCGTGGTGTGACACCCTTTTGAACTTCCCTCCCAACCTTTAGTAGCTAATTGTAGTAGTAATGTTTGCATTTTCTTTTTTCAAATTTTGCCGTTTTCTCTTACTTTTACTCTCAGAATCAAACTCATTTTCAATGAAAGTGCATAGGCCCCTTTTACGCAAGCATCAAAATGGCTATTTTTAAAACACTAAGAAGGCTGCACACAACATGAAACTTTGCTCGTAGTATCATCAGGGTCTCTACACATAAACACGAGCATTGAGAACATTGTTTGTGTACAAACAGTTTACTAAAAAGTACGTTTTTGAACTACTCATGTTAGCAGTAGCTTGTTCCTCTCGCCATCGTCATGGCAGCCTAGGTGTACTCGGGGATTGACACGTCTGGGTAGAGTGTATGTGGTTCAGTTGAGGTGTAGAGAACCTGGCGATACTATGAGCAAAGTTTAATGTTGTGTCAAGCTTTCTTAGTGTTTTGAAAATAGAGATTCTGATGCTAGTGTAAAAGTGCCCCATGCACTCCCATTGAAAATGAGTTTGAGCCGTAAACGAAAATACGGTCAATCTTAAAAGTGTTTCGTTTGTAATTATGCATTTACACAAAGTTTTGACTCGGGTACATTCACAAAAAAGCCTAGGTTGCATTTTGGCTAGAGTTTCACTTTAAGGCTAGTTTAAGATCCACGTTGTAAGTGAGAGGATGAGATGACAAGCAAGGAAAGGACCAGGAAGTATAGGGAGAGGCTGAAAACATTTTTTAATGAATTTTACCCAGTTTAACAGTAGTTTGTTTTTTTAGGTCAATTCCATTTATGGTTATGAAATGTGACAAGAAGGCCCTATGGCTATTTGAAAAATTATTTTACGAGTTGTATGAAAAATGTAACTGAATTAACTACAGAGAACAGTAGTTTTAACTTTTTATCCCGTCTAACCTTCAACTTTTATCTTTTTTATTTTAGTGAATTTTAAAATGAATTTGAGCGAAAAAAGTCATAAGCCAGGTCAATTTTGTTTACATGTTCATGTTATGTTGCTAAATGTTATGATGGCTCCCAAGTCTTTCTCTCTCTTCTTCTTTCTTCTGACTTTATTGTACAAAAACATTTTAACTTGAAGTTGTTACTTTATTTTAATGAATTTTTAGATGAATTTGAACAAGAAATAATAAATATGACGTTGTACAAAACAGGGGCATACCAGTACATTTTGTTGTCCATTGGTGTGACAGAATGTCCTGTGGTGTGACAAACTGAATTATAAGTGAAAAAGGCATTTTAATGCACAAATTCATGTAAAAAGTGTTGAATAGTATAATAATGATATCATCACTATGCACATATAAGGATGGAATGAAGCTTTATTAGGGTTTATACAAATAATATATAATAATTATAATGAATATAATCCAGACGTTTGGGTCCCTATGTGTACATCTTATAGTAGGATAATAACATGATTGTGAATTCTTATTGGTTACTTTTGATGTTGGAATATAATTAGGACAAATTGATAAGGATTGTGCATAATTGTCTTATCTGTCACACAATCTCTGAATTAAATATGAACATTGAAAGTGTTGTCACGCTGGTGGACAATATTTAGGACTACCACACAAAAAAGTTATTAAAATGCTAAATAAATAAGGAATTTGAAAGAGACACATTCAGTTTTGAGTTATTCACATATTAAGCAAGATAATTATATGTAATTTGACATTCATTTCAGAAATATTTTTTTTTTTCACTTTGGATTTGAGTTCACGTCAACCAACTACATGTCGATGGTTGTCGTTACCATAGACAGATAAAGATCTTTTTGTCTATGGTCGTTACATTGAATTGTATTGCTCTGTACTGCAATGTATTTCTTAATAAAGATTATTTAAAAAAAAAAAAAAAAGTGTTACCGGAAGTGGATCCGGGGAGCGGAAGACGGGTCGCATGCTTTTGCTTCCGCCAGTTTGAGCCGAGGTCTTTCAGCATGGCTGCGATTGGTGTTCACTTCGGTTATACATGTGCTTGTGTGGCGATATTTAAGGTGAGTCGCGCTCAGTTCAAATCTACGGATTTTTCTGTTTGGTGAAGCTGTGATCGGTTTGATCTCAATTAGAAAATCCCACTGTAAAAGCGTCATTTGCCAGCAAACTAACGTTACATGACAAATTAAGTCATTTAATTTGGAATAGTTTCGACATAATGAAAGATCCGTAAAGATGGTCTAAATATACCAAAATCTGTAGATATCTTTTTTGATATTTCACCATGAATAGAAATTGTTAATCAATTTACTTTTTATTTTGTCCTTATCAATTGCGCAGCGCACACTGTTGGCCTGCTTGAACTATTTCAAAACAGTTTCAGAAAGTAGAACCCAGGCATATTGGTAATGTGTAGTTTAATGCGCTGTATGTGTTTATACAACAGTTAATAGTGACGAGGATGAATAGTATACTGAAATTCCAGTGCAGTTTTGAGCCACAGCAGCAGCACGAAATGCGGCTGAGATGCATAAACATTTTAAAAGCACATCTTTCTCAGGATTACCCTTATAATTATTATGTAATATATTTATTGTTATATTACTGAGGGGAGCCCCCCCTCAATGTTGGGAAATGAATTAGGCCTTATGTAGGACCTAATCTCATAGTCGTTGCCTTGAAACCCCAGAATGATACCCTGAGTTACATTGGTACATCCCACTACGTCCACGTTTCCCTCTTCTTGCGTCCAAGCCCCTCAGACCAAGGATTCATGAAGGGGCCCGGGCAAACCATGGGAGTAGAGAGGAAATGAGGAGATATGTTTTAATGTTTTAATAGGTGAAATATCTTTGCCACTCCCCAGTGTGAGTCAAGGAATTTAAAGGAGAGAGTCATCATGTTTTATATCCAAATGAATGTTTTTGATAAATGTAGCTTATTCGGGCATTAAATTCCTCAGTGCATTGTGTCTTAAAAGAGAAAGCTGGGTTATTAGTTTTCCTGCTTTAATATCCAGGATGCATTGCATGCAACCTTGTGACGACCCACCCCCTAATTATTCCATACCTGCCAAGGCCCTGGAAGCAGCTCTTTCAAATGGGGCTGTGTACAAAAGCATATCTGAAATAAGTTGGCTACATCACTGCCAGTAAAGAGGAAAAAGACATAGTATGTGATGAGAAGATCATAGTTTTAATTTATATTATAATGTATTTCTAATACTAAATAGGCTATATGTGTATTTTGTAGGGGGGAAATGTGTTGTTAATACAATTTATTTAGCATTCTTTAGATATTCTAGCGAGAAAAATATGAATTCATAAAATAATTTACAATAAAATCTATGTAGACATGTTTCGAAACGCTCAATGAATACAATAGAATCAATAATATAAAAGGTGTTTAAGTTAACCAATTAACTAATAACCGTGTACTGATGATCCAAAGTAATCATAGGGCACTCATCACCTCAAGTTATTTTCAAGAAACATACACAACAAGGAGAAATATGCATAACTCTGGGTTCACCACATGGTGTAATATTTTGTTGTATTAACGATTTGAAAAAATGACCAAAAGAACAGGACTCAACATGCAGCTCACTAAATTCTCTGTAATGGCAAGTGTGAGGAATATTATACCCACTTTTCATGGGTCGCTTTTGTGTGCAGTGGTGATGTGTACAGTCAGCATTGTGGTGGTTAAATTCCATGAAGTGATGTCGCATTATCAACATCCATTGGTGGTGCACAAGGGGTAGGAATTTGGGATGCGGTCTATTCAAGAAAGTTTAATTACTGGACCCAGTGCTGCAGGTGGAACCCTGTTCATCCCTATGAAAGCTGCTCAGTTGTGTTTTGAAGCCAAAAAAACTCCACTTCCCGGCTATGAAAATACCTGGATCACCGACCAAGCTGCTTGACTTTCTGTTCAGTGCCTTTGTGATTGGATATAAGAGATACTGATTGAGTTGCGCGGCTCTTTTAGACTTTTAGAAAGGTATTGTATTGAATGGCTTAAATTATGATTTGGCAAACAAATCATTTCATGGGCGATTGTGATGCAAGGAAAAATGTGTCCACCATTTTACAGACTTTTATTACACAATGGGCCCATCTGTTTTCTGTTACAACTGTTTCCGCTACATTTGTGACGTGAACAGGGATGTCAGTATCCCTTTTAATGCTGCATTATCGACACAGCGGCGGTGCGCTTATTCTCCACCATTGTTTGTTCACACAGAGCCAAGCAGCTCTGGCGTAATCAGTGTGTAAATTACACAGCAAGCCGGCATATGATGATGATGATGGTGTCTGTGTGTTTTTTTGGTTTTTTTCAACATGTTTCCCCTGGTGTCCTCCTGTTAATCTAAACATGTACCCTCTGACAGTTAATAATCATATGGATGCAGTTATAATGTGTTGTGATTTAAATGCTGACCCACCAAACGTCCTGGAAAGTGACAAGTTTTTTTTTTTGGAAGTTATGTTTTTCGCTTGATATGACATAATTACACAATCGCAATCAGTAAACTAGACGCTGTCTGACTCTCTCACTTCACTGAAGTCTCAGTTGGGAGGACGGTCGTATTGATTTTTTTCAAGACAGTAACTACACCTTCACAATAGTGAAAGGAGACAAACACTTGGTGAGTTAAAGTTTTTTGCCCGTGACAGACGCTGTTTTTCAGGCAGAAATGTGACGAAGAGTCGGTAGGACAGACAGAAGGACAGGCACTTCCCCCTTATAACTGTATAGTATAAATCACAGTATAACTGGATGTTTTTTTCTCATTTCCCTTTATTTTGTTGAATGAAGGGTTATCGCACTGTAAACACCATCAGTTTGACACACCCCTGCTCCATGCTGCTGGCTCATCTATTAACACAGGTTTGGTTCGCCAATGCTGCGCCTCTGATACTACCTCAGGAGGCACATCTGAGACGCAGCAAAATTTCACCCTTTACCGCCTCTGAGACTTTCACACAGAGCAGGATGCGAAGAAATTGGTGATGGATCCAAGCACTCAAAAGGCAGCGTGAATTAGGGGTGGTTAAACAGCCCAATTTCCCGATTCAATTCGATTCCGATTATTGAAGTCTCGATTCGATTACAAATCGATTTTCGATTATTAATGATTATCGATTCGATTTTCGATTATTAACGATTATTGATCTCCATTTAACATCAGTCAGCTGCTGAATTATTTTACTTCCCTTTTGAGTAACACCTCACAGCACCTTCAATATTGTATAGTGTAACTGTAATATCCAGATGATTATTTTTTACTTTGTTTTAATGTAGTCTTTCACTGTTAAAAGGAAGTTGCCAAGCTCAGCTGCCGGACTTATGTTGGAAGCATTGTCGGTGATGAGAACCAGGTCATGTTTCTCTATTACCCACTCGTCTGCCATTGCTTTGAGAAACTCACACATATTTGCACTTGTGTGGCTATCATCCATAGCACTCGTCTGAAGTATGTAGGACATTCGCTTCCATTAACTGCTGACATAATGAGCTGTCACGTATGAGACTGTAGCTCTGGATGTCCAGGCATCACAGGTTATTGCTACCCTGTGAGCAGAGTTGAGGGACTCTTGCATGGAAAGCTTTGTCTCCTTGTAAAGATTTGGAATCAATCTAAGTGTGAAAAAGCTCTGGGATGGAATACCATATCTTGGCTCGAGACTGTGGACCATGTAGCAGAAGCCAGTAAGAGGAGGACTTCAGTTTGCATTACAATTTTTAAAAAAAGAAAGAAAAACTTTTAAAAATTGATCTTAATCAATTAATAATCGATTCATAATCGTCAATATTATAATCACGATTAATCGATGGTCGATTTTTTTCACCACCCCTAGTGTGAATGGGGCTAGTGACGTACAACGTATAAATCTGACAGATGGGCTGCCTTCCCTGCGTGAAGTCAGAATTGGGTAATAATGTAATTTTAGCAGTTGTACCGGTGTTAATTAAACCGATGTAGACCTGCTTGTTCTGGTGGAAAACCTGTATTGTATGCCAAGTTTATGGTCTGTTGAGAAGAAGAGACTCATTTCAATTCTTAATTGTATAAACAAACAAAATTCTTCAAAGCAAGTAATTTGGCATTTTCAAAGTCGCTCTATGAAGCTGAGATGTATCATTCTGTTAGTGCTCAGAGGTTGCCTGTGCGAGGCTGGGAGCCATCTGTAATTCTTGGGTTACCATTTTCATTAGGTCAGTTTCAGTCCACTCCTCCTTTGAAGCTGGTTTGGTGGTCAGGGAGATGGCCTACTGCAGGTTTACCACCAGGTTGTACTGTCAAAAACCCACTGTTTTGTGTGTGTGTGTGTGTGTGTGTGTGTGTGTGTGTGTGTGTGTGTGTGTGTGTGTGTGTGTGTGTGTGTGTGTGTGTGTGTGTGTGTGTGTGTTTCAGGATGGGCGGGCTGATGTGGTGGCTAATGATGCAGGAGACAGAGTTACTCCAGCTGTGGTGGCCTACAGAGACACTGAGCAGGTAAAACATATTGACCCCAGTGAAATTCTTGATTGTTGCTGTTGACTTAAATTATCAATTTACTGCTAAATTTGAACAAACTTCTCTTGGAATTTTTTTTCCACCTTCCACTGGTAATCAGTTGAAAATGACTGACACTCCAAGGTGCTATAGTGAAATATAGAAGGGGCAGTCTTGGGTCTAGAAGGTTATATAGACCCAAGACTGCCCCTGTTCTTATCCACAATATTCTTATCCACAATATACACATATATATACACATATATATGTGTGTAT
>CAEMYA010000265.1:43867-57329 GCA_903131615.1 Diplodus sargus
ATATATATATATATATATATATATAATGTTTGTGTGTATTTATGTGTGTGTGTGTATATATGTGTATATTTATATAAATATTTATATATATGTGTATATATATGTATATATGTGTATATATATGTGTATGTATGTATATATATATATGTGTATATATGTATGTATATATATGTGTATATATATGTATATGTGTATATATATGTGTATATATGTATGTGTGTAAATATATATATATATATATATATATATCATAGTAATTTGACTAAACCTGCAGAAACCCTGTTATTTGCTAGCCTGCTTATTTACTTGTTTTTATCTCCTGCAGATCGTAGGTATTGCTGCTAAGCAAGGACTGGTCCGCAATGCTGCCAACACCATTGTGAAAGTCAAACAAGTGCTGGGGAGAAGGTGATCTACTTTTTGTTGTCTTGTTTTCAAAACCTAATGCGAAAGGAGACTTTGTCATATCAACAAAATTGCATTACTGCAACTGTTCTTATCCACAATCCAGTCAGGGTAATGGTGCTAATGTCAATGCTGTTTTCCAACAGCCTTTAAACAACAAAAGCAGAAGAGTAGAGGACCTACTCGCTGCTTTCAAATCAGTTGTTTGGCAATGTTTCAGAGAGTGTTTGCAAGGTCAAACAAGGATATTGTCAGAATTGTTTCACATTTCTATGTGAGTGGAAACACGTCGAAAAGGCTAACACATATTAGACGGCATCATTATGATGTGTCTATCATCGAAGCAAGTCAATAAATGCACATCCCTGCTGTTTTAAAGAAGCCTCTAGATGTCAATCTTAGTTTATTTATTTGTATATCATGGAGATGTTCAGGAGCCCCGACAATAATAACAGCTATAATCATCAAATTCAAGATATTCACAACACTAAAAGCTGTGAAGCAACTATATTCTTAATATTATCTGTAATAATACTAAAATGATAAGAATAAGTAAAAAGCAATGATGATGGAGAGACACAAGTTACCCTGTTTACTGGGAGCACAGTTTTCCAATGTGCTAATAGGATACTATACTAGGATAGTATATGGATACTAGGCAAAAGACATTACAAAGTAATAAGCATCTCAGTAACATTTTCTTTTTTCAGCACTCCATAAAGGTGAGAGAGTCTGATCATTGTTAACAGCTTATTGCACGATCAAGCAAGATGAAGCAGCTTTTAGTTTCTATGCTCTTCATCTGTTGCACAAGCTTCCTGATAACATGGGGTCTGCTAAAACTGACAGGGCTTAATTTAACTAGGCCTGTAAATAAATTAAATACATAACTCCTTTGTAATTTGTAATGATTTATTTGCTTGCTTTTGTCTTTTGAAGACAATTCTTAATCGTAGACTATTTATTTGCTAACCTTTCTTTTATTATATTGCCTTTTCAAATGCAATTTGGGATTTATAATCTTGATGTTCCAAAATTCCAGCTGAAACTTGACTCCTGTACCGAGGTGCGTATATAGAATTGTTACTTCCGTGTACCAATACCCCCCTAGGGTCTGCTGCTTGCAAAAAACGTATTTTTTGTAAAAACAGAGACATGCTTGGTTTAATAGTTTGTCATATACAACACAGACGCTGGAGCTCTTCCTCAGGTAGCATCTGTTGGGAACTCTTGATATGATGCCAAGAACAGTTTAGTCTGTTCAATAACTGCACTGTTGTTACCAAAAATTATTAGATCTTCATATAATGTACAGAGCAAAGAATAACCTGACTCTTTACTTGAATACTTGAGGAGGCAGTTATTTAGGTAATAAAGGACATATAATCTGCAAATGGATTATCTGATATAATCATCCTATTGGCCAAGGATGTCTGCCAAGCAAGACACCTGCACATTACAGACATGCAGCATATAACTAAATGAGTTGTTTAAAGTGATTTTTCAATTTTTAATGCGTCTTTCTCTGTGTCTCAATGGGCAGCTATGATGATCCAGAGACACAAACTCACAAATCACAGACCAAGTGTCAGGTGAGTTTATTAACAGATGCCGTCTTTGTGGTCTACGACATAGACAAGAACTAAATAAACTCTGTGCAGTTCTTTATGTACTTGCCCGCAAATGAATGCTTCACAACACAGATTTGATTTCCTTAAATGACATTCATTTTTGTTACACTATTTATGTGCAGTTCAACAGCTTTTATTAGCGAAGTGATTGTGTTTGCTGTCTTTAGGTCGTCAAGAGAGAAGAGAGGCCTTATTATGAGATTACAGCAGGAGAACACCCAGAGTATGTTGCTCCTGAAGATGCTGCAAAACTAATCTTCCACAAAATGAAAGGTAGTTTATGGAAAACACACACAAAAGCACACACGCATACACACACAGCCACAATTTGATTGATTATTTCCAATATTTACAGAAACGGCCCAGTCAGCTCTGGGCTCTGATGTAACGGGGGCGGTCATTACTGTCCCTTTTGAATTTGCACATGCTCAGAAGCAGGCTCTAAGGTAAGGCCACATTACTACCTGCTACGACTATACTAATCTGTTTTGAGACTGTCTATTAATTTGTACCTTTTAAATGAGTATCGCTTTGTGTGTGTTTTTCACAGGGAGGCAGCTGAAGCTGCAGGGTTCCACGTATTGAGGCTGATCCATGAGCCTGCTGCTGCTCTGTTAGCCTATAACATCAGTCAGGACTGTTCTTCTGAAAGGAGGTATAACACTGATGCTGCATACTAAAGTAAATGAAGAGCATGGCATTCCTTGTAACTAAAGTCTGCCTTTCATTAAAAAAACAGATATGATCAGTCATTGCTGATATAATAAAGGGCAGGATTTTACCTGAGATTTTACTTGACATTCTTATGAGTATTAAGATCAATCCCCAAAACCTGACGACTCTAAGTGTACTTTGGAAACTAAGTTGGAGTCACCAAAAATGTATATTCCTCAAGAAGGAATTGTCAGTAGGCAGGAGAACCAAAGACATATGATCTCATAGGTCAAAGTGGGGGGTCTTTGTTGCTGCCAGGAATATTTGTATACACCTGGTCCAGGATCTAGTGGATATCAAAATATGATGGTGGAATGTAGGTTAAACTATACTGAGGTCCATTTGATTAAAATCACTAGCTACAATGAAAATTCCAACTGGTTGTGTTTGGTTTCTGCTGATGACATCATACAATTTCTGCAATCCATTTTTGAGTTTGCATCGGTACAACGATACAACAGCAATAAAAATACCGGTGAACTCTCTGGGTAGATAATATAGTCGACATCTTGGCATCAGAAACAAATGTCTCATGAACACTGTCCATCCACCTCGACTGTGTTTGAGCACCGAGATTTATTTATGTAGACATAGAGCCTTTCGCTACTCTTACGAGAGTCCAGTGTCATGTCGGGTTTGAACAAAGTCCACCCATCTAGTGCAATAGCTTGATACAGGATGTTAGGGTTTAATTATATCTCTGTGACGATGTGCCCTGAAGTCACTAGCCTCATTCACACTGCCGTTTGCATGTGGGGATCCTGCGCCAATTCTCCGCATCCTCCTCTGTGTGAAATTTTCAGATGCGGCGAGGGGTGAAATTTTGCTCTGGCGCTGATCCACCTCTGGAGGTAGTATCAGGGCCGCATTATTGGTCAACCAAACCAGTGTGAGCGGATGAGCAAGGGCGTGTAGATTGGACGGTCGGTTAACTACACAGGTCCTTCACTCAACTTAATACAGAGAAATGTCCCACAAAGCAATGTTACAGGACCAAACAAAAGTAACGTAGTAACTGTAACTGTCTTTGGAACTTATGAGGAAAAAAATACCACAGCTGTATGTGGAGAAGCATCTGTCCTCCCACCCCTCCTACCAACTCTTCGTCACATTTCTGCCCGAAAAACGGCGTCTGTCACAGGCAAAAAACTTCAACTCACCAAGTGTTTGTGATGAAAATAAATCACCATGATGGTCAGCCCTCCAGACCAAGACTTCAGAGTTCAGAAAACAGCCTCCATCCCTGCGAGTGAGTCAGACAGCTTCCAGTTTACTGATGGCGATAATGTAGCCTAATTATGTAATTTAGCATGAAAAACGTAACTTTGTCACTTTCCAGGATGCTTGGTGGGTCAGGATCTCAATCATAACACATTATAACAGCATCCATATGATTATAAACCATCCGCGGGTTTAGACTGACAGGGGGACACCGGGGAAACACCTTGAAAACACACTGACATCATCATCATGTCGTGTACCATCAGGCCTCTTTAGGAGCCGCAGTGCCGGCTTTCTGTATGAATTACACACGGAAAGGCGTCGATGCTTCACTTTGTGTGAATTGCAATTGGCGGAGAATTGATGAACCACCACTTCGGAGTTAATGTGGTGTCGCTGTGTAAAAATGGCTACTGATTTCCTGTTGCTTAAATGAGCCCTAGTCGCACCTCATCCACTTTATTCTCCGGCAACTGGACATTAGCCAGAAGAATGCTTAGTCGAGAGGTCACTTGATGTTGATGAGTGCATCTCTCTCCATAGGCAAAGCTTGTTCAGTAGAAAGCGGCATGAAGGCTAAAAAGTTGAAAAAAATATACCAATAATGTAGCAAGATTAATGGAGCTCCTGGAAGCTGCAGCTGCTGTCACCGTTGTCATAGCAGCATTTTAAAATTGGGTAAAAACTTCAAGTATTTTTGCGTCTTACTTAAATTTATTTTTCAGCCTGCTGAGCTGTCTCCCTCATAAGACATGACATTGCAGCATCTGTAGATGGCAGACAACTAGGTGACAATTGGTGCTAGACAAACCCTCAGTAAGATGTTCAGTGGTAGCAACATCATCCCCATTCACACCGCCCTGTCAGAGGCACGGATCCGGGGGGTTGTTGGTCTGATGGCGTTCAGAGTCTGACAGCTAATCAGATCCTTCACTCATCAAATAAAGGAGAAATGCCCCACAAAACAACAGTAATGTAACTTGTAGTGTCTTTGGCGACTCATATCAAGAAAAAAATACTGCATTCATACATGGAAAAGTGTCTGTCACCCTAGCTGTCCTCCTGACTCTTCGTCGCATTTCTGCCCGAAAAACAGCGTCTGTCCCTGGCAGCAGACCCACTGTTGAATGGCAGTGATTATGTGATGTGATTTAGAGCAAAAAACTTTAACTCCCATGACTTTGTCACCTTCCACTATTGTGTTGTTGTAGTTGCTGTCTCTGGAAACTTGTTTTCATAATAATCGCAGTGATGGTCAGCCCTCCCAAACGAAGGAAAAAAAAAAAAAGGACACATGTCAATGTCATTATGTGTACCATCACAGCCCTTTCGGATCTGCAGCTGCTTGGTTTACTGTGAACAAACAAAGGTGGAGAAATGGCGAGTCTCTTTGAGGAAAGGGCTATAGAGAAAATCCACTGTAGGTAGCAGACTTCCAGGTGTTTTATATCAATAATAATAATATGCATTTACTGTGACTGCAGCAGTGTGCTTGTAGCTCTGTCACATACTGGAAGAGAGTCGCTCCTTATCAACACCCACCACCACCTTTTATAACTGCTGCAGTATAGAGTGGGTGGTCTGCTGTTTATTCAAAATGAATAATAATGAATGTGTCCAATTGGCACATGACAATTTAACATTGCAAACCTGCCAAGTATGAAGTATATTGGATGAATGTTTCACGAGAAATCCAAACCACAGAGGCGGACAGAGGTCTCTTGCTTCATAGTAAGATTAAGTGTTTACTTCAAGTGAGGGCCATGGGCAAATGTATCCGGTTTACTTGTTGTCAAGATTATATCCACCTCAGCTTAATGGCCTCATTTCGAAATCAACATTAATAGATTCCAAATGATTTGATTTTGATCTGTACTGCATTTACAGCCATTTCCTAGTGTATAAGCTGGGCGGGACATCCCTGAGTGTGACAGTGCTGCAAGTCACTGGAGGACTGATTCGAGTTCTCAACACGCAAACTGACCACAACATCGGAGGAGAGGGCTTCACCCTGGCATTGGCCCAGCACCTTGCAGCTGAGTTTAAACGGTAGGCACTGTGTTTTCTGCTTCTCCTTTGCATCAAAATGCAAAGCATTGGTTGATTCAGTTGCCAGCTAATTAGGTTACTTGACCTCCTGGCTATGTTTGTGATGTTGATACCTTTTTGGAGAATTTCCATGCAAATATCAGATAAGTAATATGGCTTACTGCACAGTTAAATGAACATACAGGCTAGGCCAAATGCCTGTCTTTTGGATTGCACTGCAAGTGGAGTTAGGTCTAACTTTTTTGCTCAACAGCTCTATAATTTTTGTTTGTTTGTTTGGTCCAAGCATGTGATCTGCTGTTGCTTTTGCGTGCAGCCATAGTGACATCACCTGTTCCAAAGATCAGCCAGTGGTAGAAGACTGGTAGAAGTGTGTGTGTTTGACCACTAGGTTGGAATTTTGGCCTTATTGGACTGCAAATATTTGGATAGATTCTAAAATCTTGTCTTACCCTGATTTAAGGTCCCTTTCCTTCTGACATACCTGCACCCATACAATGTGATTATACCTTTTTAATACTTGACTATTCCTATCCATGTTATTTGTCTGTGTTTGTTGTGCAGCACCTTTAAGCATGATGTGACCAGTAATGCTCGAGCAATGCTGAAGCTGATGAATGGAGCAGACATGGCCAAACACTCTCTGTCCTCATTAGGATCAGCCAACTGCTTTGTTGACTCCCTACACGATGGCATTGACTTTGAATGCAACGTCTCTAGGTAAGCTGTTTGGACGATAGCTTGAAAGCTTTTTTTCCTTTTTTTTCTTTTTTTTCTACGCAAAAGATTGCAACACAGGAAATAGACCATAAAATCGGCTTTTTGGGAATTACACGAGAGGGTAGATCACAAAAAGTTGAAGGTTTTTTAAAAAAGGGAATTAATTGGTTGAGGAAGCTGATATTATTATCATTGAGATGTCGATAATGATGATGATGATGATGATGATCGCGTCGTCACAATGGGTTAATGTAATGAGTCAGCAGACAACAATTCTAATCTGTGTGAACAACACTTCACTATTCAGATGAAAAAAATCAAATTCAGCATCTACTTTGAGTAAGTAGCCAAGGAGAGGAGCTCTGTCAAATACATTCTTGACATTTGAACCACCGGTAATCGATAAAATGTGACACAAAACCAAATTACCAGCAACAAAAACTCAGAATATAAGGGAAAGTTTCGAGGAGGGAAGGGTAAAGCAACACAAATCCTTAAAATTATAATTCCGTTCACATACAGCAGCAAAAAGATGGTGGACAACTCAACAGAGACAAAATCTGAGACCACTCTTTCTTTATGAGTGTTAAGAGGGGAACTGCAGATATCCAGAGAAATTTCACTGGTTCAGATAAAGGCTGAGATTGCGACTTCCTTAAAGAAAATCAGACAGACATATCCTCTTTGTAAAGAAACAAAAGCTAACATGGGCCATACATGACAAGCAACATTTACATTTTCGGGCATTTAGCAGTCACTTTTGTCCAAAGCAACGTGAAGTAATTCATACATATGTTGATACACTGATGTCGGTGGCTGCCATGCAAGGTGCCAACCAGCACATGGAGAGCAGGTCAGGGTTCAGTATCTTCAGTATCAAAAACACCAGGGGAATCGGACCAGCAACCTTCCAATAACAAGTCGCTGGTTTTACCCATGAGCCACAGTCACCTTAGCTAGCCACCAAGTTGGCAAGCCACTTAGCGCAGGCAAAAGCGACCAGCAATAATGAGTAAATGGGAAACACACACAGCAAAACGATGGACAGAGTAATGGCGATGGGACAAACGCAACAAGCCATCATCAAGGACTGTAAGAAACTACAAAACAAATGTCTGGATTTACAAAACTGAAGTAGGAGACAATCTTCTGCTGGTCGGCATTAAAGAAGGAGCCGAAGGTGGCAATATGATCAAATTCCTTGTGGAAATTTTCCCTACAGTGCTGGGGGCTGCTAAGGTAATTTGACTTTAATTAATCAAATTATAGGTGACTGCCCACTATCGAGCTTTCATGTAATTACATTTCTTCGAAGCATTGTAACCTGTAGGAAGCAGGCAGACCTCTCCTTTGTTCCTGAAATTATCACCTGTTTGTTGGTTTGATAAATTTGTCAGCTTAGTATCATTATTTGCAAAAACAGAGCTTCTGGATTGCACAAGACACTTTGTATGTCAAAATGACCTTTTCATTCAGCAAGAAGAGACTCTCGTCACTCCTCACTTAACCTATGAACAGGTGAAGTCAATTTTCATTTTGTGTACACTACCAGTCAAAGGTTTGGACACACCTTCTCACTGAAGGCATCAAAACTACGAATAAACACACATGGAATTTTGTAGTAAACAAAAAATTGTGAAATAACTCAAAACATGTTTTATATTTTAGATTCTTCAAAATAGCCACCCTTTGCTTTGATTACTGCTTTGCACACTCTTGGCACTCTCTCGATGAGCTTCATGAGGTAGTCACCTGAAATGGTTTTCCAACAGTCTTGAAGGAGTTCCCAGAGATGCTGAGCAGTTGTTGGCCCTTTTGCCTTTATTCTGCAGTCCATCTCATCCCAAACCAACTTGATTGGGTTTAGGTCAGGTGACTGTGGGGGCCAGGTCATCTGGTGCAGCACTCTATCACTCTCCTTCTTGGTCAAACAGCCCTTACACAGCCTGGAGGTGTGTTTTGGGTCATCGTCCTGTTGAAAAATAAATGATGGTCCAACTAATGCAAAGCGGACAGGATGGCATCTCGCTACAGGATGTTGTGGCAGCCATGCTGGTTCAGTGTGCCTTCAATTTTGAATAAATCCCCAACCGTGTCACCAGCAAAGCACTCCCACACCATCACACCTCCTCCTCCATGCTTCACAGTGGGAACCATGCATGTAGAGACCATCCGTTCACCTTGTCTGCACTGCACACAGACACAACGCGTGGAACCAAAGACCTCAAATTTGGACTCATCAGACCAAAGCACAGATTTCCACTGGTCTAATGTCCATTCCTTGTGTTTCTTGGCCCAAACAAATCTCTTCTGCTTGTTGCTTTTCCTTAGTGTTTTTTAGCAGCTATTTTACCATAAAGGCCTAATTCATGTAGTCTCCTCTGAACAGTTGATGTAGAGATGTGTCTGCTACTAGAACTATGTGGTATTTATCTCAGCTCTAATCTGAGGTGCTATTAATTCAGGATTTCTGAGGCTTGTGACTCGACTAATTTGCCGCAGCAGAGGTGACTCTTGGTCTTCCTTTCCTGGGGCGGTCCTTATGTGAGCCAGTTTCGTAGTAGGGCTTGATGATTTTTACGACTGCACTTGGGGACAGGCACGGACTGGCCATCTGGCGTACCGGCAGGCATGCACTGGCCATCTGGCGTACTGGGCAATGCCCGGTGCGCCGTCACACATTTTTGGGCCGGGCTGTCATAATTTTCTCAAAAAAGTTTATTATAAATCATTTTTATCGACCGCGACGACCCATTGGTTTATTTTCTAGAAGGACATTGGGCTAATCCAATGAAATCTCTCAGCCCCCCTCTTTTTTACTAAGTGTACAATTTAGAGGGGGCGGCCCATTGGTCCACCTTCAATATAGACAGTGGACTGAACCAATCAAGATATAGTACGACAGCGGCCCCAACCCCCTCTCTGCGCTGTCTCCTGTAACTTCTGCTAGTTTCAAAGTGTTGAGCGTGAGGAGTGACAACGTGGAGCAATTAAAGAGAGAGACTTGCCCGCTGGAGGAGCTGCTGTAGCCTCCACGTCCTCTGAGGTAGCAATGAGCCAGCAACAGCAGGTTGAAGGTGAATACAGCAGCAGCGCGCAGGAGAGGAGCAGCCAGAGATGCACGCTGACTGACAGGGACAGTGTAGTACAACCGGTAAGCAGGTAGTAACGTTAATACAGGGATTGTGAGGTGATGAAGGTAACATTAGCTCTATTAGCCTACATGTAGAGTTATCAACAAACCCGACCGGACTCGCGGGCTCAGGTCCGGTCAGGTTAACGTGGGGGCGCTGCAGACAGTTCATGCCGGTGTGTCGCGCTGCATCGGGTTCGGGCTTAAAAACCCGCGGGCCGGGTTGGGTTGTAATTCAGGCCCGTTTAGAACTCTAATTACATGAGAATGATGAGCAATGGCGATTGATTAGTATCAATATTAATTGGTGTTGCATCCCAAAATCTGGCAGCCACGGCACCTTATTCTGTTAAAATAGCAAACGGTCAAAGCCGAGAAGTGTTGGATGAGCAGCAAGTGTCCATTTTAGGCTCCATCATGGCATTTTAGATATTTAGGTTAAAGGTATGTTGAAAGGCTGCATAGTAGTTTGACCTTGTAGCAACCCTCTATGCTGTGGTTAAACATGTTTTGTTGAAACTGATTTTAAAACTGCTAAATGATAAGTAAAAGCTTTGCAATTTAAGCACTAAAGTAAGTGTAAAGAAAATATAAAAGTATTATTAGCAAAAGGTATGCCCACAAGGAACAAGATGAGTAAGACAGTGTTAAATGCTTTTAAGACATAGTTGCTTTGTATGAGTTCATAAAGCAGCCCTGTCTTTAGCCTGATTTAACAATGTTTCAGCTTTTTAAAGGAGGGAGCACCTTTTAACCTGAAGAATTAGAATTGAGCTGCTATATCAGAGGAATACAGAAAATACATATTAGAGATGATTTCAATAAAAAGGATAAAATAATCAATTGAACTACACGGAGCAGACAAAAGTGGTGGACATAACAAAAAACACTAAACCTCTGAGATTTAGGATGTTGATGATACATTATGCTTGAAATAGAGAAGGAGTTAGAACTATGTGTTGAGTAAATTGAATTATTTGCTTTCCACAATGGTTTTTTGATAGACTTCTAAAGTAAACTGTAAATTTCTAATAAGCCTAAAGGCAAAAGTTATGTTTTTTTTTCCCCGCTTGTGCTCCGCTAATTATGAGGGGCTGGTCTAAGCCAAAAATGCCAGGGACGATTTTTTGTCCCAGTCCACCCCTGCTTGAGGACACATTCAAAGTTTTTGCAATTTTCCGGACTGACTGTCCTTCAGTTCTTAAAGTAATTATAGCTGCTGCGCAGCAATGGGTCGGGTCCGGGCTATTTTTGGCAAATTTAGGCAATTCTGAGCAACAAACAGGAGAATAGGAAGACAAGACAGTTGACAACAATGTTCATTTTGGACCACTTGAGGCTTGAACTCACAACTTCTGGAACCAAAGATGTCATCTATCGCTCTGAGCTAATTCTTACGTTTTTCAGCACGTTTCTTCTCCCACAAATCTAAAGCTATTGAAACCATTCAAACATCAAAATGTGCAGCTTTTTAAGGACATTACTGCTTGTATTTTTCTTTTTTCTACCTTTTATACTTTTGGAAACATTAAGCTTTTTCTGCAAAATTTTCCCCATTCATCCTTGTGGAGGACGGTCTGAAGATGCTCTCTAGCAAGTTTGGTGACAATTGAGCAAAAATTGTGGGAGGAGAAAAAAACTGAGTGATGAACTTCATAATTTGTAATGAGTTTGAGTGGACTAAAGTTTCAGCAGTATTGGGGCTACAGTTTGGTGAAAGTTTCGAAACTGTAGCAGTACTGTTGATTTTGTAGGTATTTTTAAAGTTTTTAAATTTAAACGCTTATTGTGCCCCCCCCCCCCAGGAGGAATATTGACATGTCCTTGGAATTAAGTAAATCTGGCATGGGGCCGGACATTTCTTCAGCTGCAAATACCAAACCTCATGCACTTTTGACAATGAGGGCACTACGGTCAACTGCAGCTGAATGATTCTGCTAGAAACGCTGTATTTTGTTTTTTAAATAACGATTCACACATAATATGCATTTTGCATGATATGATATTGTGATATTTTGCCCTTCATTTTCAGTGCAAGAATAAATTTTCACATTGTTGCATTTTTCTGTACACTTTTATTTTTCATTTTTTGCTATAAAAACATCCGGGACAAAAGTCAGGGTGACTAAATATAGAGTTTCCGCTGCATCTTAAAAAGTCTCAAATTTGACAGTCTCAATTTTAGGACTTCAAAAGTAATTCTGGGTAGAGTTCTCAACGGGCCTGAAAATTACAACTCGACCCGACCCAGCCTGCGGGTTTTTAAGCCCGAACCCGACGCAGCCCGACACACCAGCACGAATTGTCTGTCCTAATCCGGCCTGAACCCGACCCCCCGCGTGCCTGCATTGTTTTTCTCATACACTTGTTATCATGATCAGACAGACAGCAGGAGGAAAGGTGACGCCAGGAGACAGGTGCTGCGTCAACCTCAGCAGCAGCACTCGCTCCTGCTGCAAAGAAGACACCGTGCTTGGACCAGTGGGAAAATATATTTGGAGAGATAGAAACAGACGATTTCCCCACTCCTCGAAAAGCAAGGGTGAATTGGCCTATGGAAAATTTACTTTTAGCCAAGTCCATCTTCTCCAGCCAGGCTATAGGCACGAGTATACTTAACGCAGCGGTGTCAGTCCTGCATCTGCCCCTCCCCATGAAGCAGGCAGCCAGACTCACTCTTCATCACAGGTGAACAGCGATGATTCACAACAAACAATATATAATTTACAACCTGCAAAAAATTTGTTTTATGAAATGTGTTTTATAAAAAAGGAAGCCCGAGTTTTTTCTTTAAGGACTCTAATTCTGGGACCGCATTTCTCCTTATTGTACTTCATGTTGATCTTGTATTTAGTTCAAAATTATCTTTAAAAGGTCTCAACAAGTCTTAAATTTGACTTCTTCAAACCTGCAAAAACCCTGTAAATAGTTGTTACCGTCATTTCTGTGGTGTTTTTTTCAGAGCTCGATTTGAGCTTCTTTGCTCCTCACTCTTCAACAAGAGCATCCAGCCAATCAGAGCCCTGCTGGGGGAGGCAGGACTCTCCACCAAGGACATTAACAAGGTACTGTGTGTGAGAGAAGTTTTTACAGTACTGTGTTTATTTTTGGGCCATTGTTTGAATTGATACAATTGTAATGATAATGCGAGTGAATTGGTATAAATGTGAGATAAAGAAAGAAAAGCCTTGGTAATATCATTATTAAATGCAACATGCTTTAAACATGATGGTGGATGATATTTTAGGTGGTTCTTTGCGGTGGCTCAGCAAGGATCCCTCGTCTCCAGCAGATGATCCGTGAAATGTTTCCTGATGTGGAGCTTCTCAGCTCAGCACCTCCCGATGAGGTCATTGCTGTTGGAGCAGCCCTGGAAGCTGGCTTACTGGTTGGCAGAGATGGCCTTGCCCCTGAGGAGGATTATGTGACGGTAGATGTTTCTGCTACTGACATACTAGTTAAGGTATGCTGATCAATTAAAAACACATACTAAAACCCTGATTAACAATGTTAAGATATTGTGTAAAACATAAATAAAAACGTATGTATGTAGGTAGATAGATAGATAGATAGATAGATAGATAGATAG
>CAEMYA010000265.1:65174-77783 GCA_903131615.1 Diplodus sargus
CTCTCTCTCTCTCTCTCTCTCTCTCTCCTCCCTACCTTTCACCTTTTCATTCTCTCCCTCTCTCCTTTTCACAGACCTACAGCCTCACTATCTCTCTCTCTCGTATTTACAGACGTCCTACAGTTTTTATTAACCTTAAAGCCATTAGGAGTGGCACACACACACACACACACACACACACACACACACACACACACAAAATTAGCTTCCCTACCCCTGCTCTATAGCAATGACATCGGTAACTTAAGCTAGTATTATTAGCAGTACTTTCCATGTCACGTTAGCATGTTTTGTTTACAGCAAAAGATCTTTGTCGCAAGAGAGAAATCTACAAAACAGTATTAAACTAGCCAAACGGAAATTGTACTCACCAAACACTTTAATACAGGTCGCCTTGCCAACAGGCACTTTCTCCGGGTGACTGCTGCACAAGAGGCTGTACTTCACGGATACATTTCGGTCCTTTTGTTTATTAACGTCCTGGACTTTCGGCCACTGCCGTTTCACTTGTGTTATGTCCAGTAGGTTAAGTATGGCCCAGTCCTGGTCAACCTTGTTTGGTCTTTCATAAAACTTTGTAAAATTCATCATCAAGTTGTGCGGTGGCAGCTTCTCGGCTTCAGCAGCCTTGTGTTCAGTGTTGGGTCCAGTCAGCGTTTTCTGCGCCCAGGTGTTGGTCTCACTGGCTCATCCAGGCAATCAAAAGTGTTACCATAGTTAAAAGCACTCATTTTGTAGACGGATGAAACAGAAAACTCCCACGCTTCAGAGCCCCGCAATGTTGGATCGCATAGAACGCTCACTGAAATCTGAATGGTCGAGAGGACGTATTGCATTTAGGCTAAAAATAGGTTTGGCGCTCGTTGTGGTTTGGAAAGGAAATGCATCTTGCGGCCCATTTTAAACAAGGAAATACAGCTATTTGGCATGAAACGTTGATGGAACAGTGAATAGGTTCTGTATAGAGCAAAGTCGCATTACAAACTCATTTTTTTAATTTGGCTTTTATCGCGTTTTGGAAAAGAGCTCTTCATATGTTCCCTGAATAGAGCTGGGTTTTCTGACATAGGACACGGCCACTTCTGCTGCACATTTCGTTCGCTTAATCGCCACATATGCAAAAACTTCTTTTTCGAACTCCTCCTTGGGATTTTGTCCGATCTGCGTGAAACTTGGCTCATACATTCTTCAGCTGTACACGTGGGCTCTGCGGTACACGGGGTCCGAGTCGTGCGTGGGGGATGGGGTGGGGCGTTGCCCCCGTTCATAACTGCTTGCAGTTCTTGTTAGGGGGCCAAGCCCTAGGGCCCGAGGGAACGTATATGCAAGCATACAAGTTTCCTAGGAACCCTATTGTGATTTTTATTTTTATTTTTCTCCCTCTAAAAGTGCGGGGTTCCCTCGGGTCCTTAAAAAGTCTTAAAAAAATCTTAAATAAAAATGCGTTTAATGCCGATGGGAAAGCACAGTGGCCCACCGTAAAACATCTAATAGTGTGTATTTTTTTTCATTAACGTAGTACAAAGACCGTGTAGTGTATGAAAATCCACGATTAACTCTGCCGTTTTACGGTACAGTGTTTCCTCTACATTCATTTAGGAGTGGCGGCCCGCCATCTCTAAATCCTAGCCGCCGCTCCTTCAAATTTCTCGTTTTTAATATTTTTTTTTTTTTTTAATTGTCGCAAATACACCGCCGCCGCATGTCTCCACCTTCACAGCAGAGTCCTGCACTGGGTCGGATACTCTCGAGTAAGGTAAACTACAGATAACTATCTTGCTCAGTATCTACTCTTTGCACCTCGTCTGCACCTCGATGAGGGACCACAGCTCCGCCACTCCTTAAGGAGCAACTAAACCCCTCAGTTTTGGATGACGTGCTCTAAGCTGGAAATTCAAAAAATGCCTTGATTATGGGCGGGGCTCTAGGAGCACGCTCCGATTCCCCCCTCCCCCCTCCCCCCTAACCGTCACCACACTCACAGGAGTAGAATTTTTTAATTTTAAAAAGGAGGGGGCGGAGCTACCCATGGTGGACCTGAAAGCTGCCTCCAAAACGTCATCTGCCTCCATCTCAGCCAATAGGAAAATTCGATTGTAATAACCAGGTTTCAACCCATAGAGGGCAGTCACACTTACATTTGTACTACAAAATACGCCAAATTGAAATACTTTGACTAAAATGTCAAGAGTTGGACCAGAATCACTCAGCAACACTACTTCATACCCAAATACATTGGTTTTCAGCAGAAAAAAGGTTTGGGGTGAGTTGCTCTTTAAAAAAATCCTAGAGGAAACACTGCAGCAGACATTGGCGTCGGGCTGTTTGTCGTCATTACGCAGTTGTCGAGGTGAGCGGTTAAATATGCAAAGATGGGGAAGTTCCGAAGTGCAAATTTAACGACAAATCGATGGGAGAGGATGTGTTAAGGAGGTGGATGGTGCAGACTGAAAACAACAATGACACTGGGCAAATTCTGCAAAAACACTTTTTTGTTAGTGACCATGGGGCTCAAAGCCGTCGAGTCGCATATGAAAGGAGGACAGTACCAGCGGTACATGGCAGCAGCTAGCCATAGCAGGACCAGGCTAATCCCTCCATTGTTTGCAGAATGACCTAACATTACAATTTCAGACGCCACCTCCAGTGGGATATGAAAAGAGACCGAAAAGGCAGAGGTACTGTGGGTTAGCATACTGTGATGAGGTAAGTAACGTTACGATTGCGTTTGAAATCGCATGCTATTATTGTATTCAGGTCACAGTCTATGTTCACTTTGACAGTCTATCAGGTAACAACACACTTAGCTCAGAGTTTAAGGGGTGTAACTGTTGGAAGTTGTTGTTGATTTTGTCTAAATATGTCGACTTGTGATTTTATGGGTTGCTGTTCAGACGGTTGGGTAAATCCAACAGCTGTTAACGTCGGCTTTCACTTGTTGCCATAGCAACAGTAAACATTCACGTAAGGGCTAATGAGCTGAAAATAGAGATGTAGAATTAGTAAACCTATAGAAAATAATTAGTCTAGTTTGCAACATTTACAGTATGATTTTGTATCTGTATGTGTGTAACGTATGTATGTATAAGCAAGAAGTCATTAAGATAACAAATAAAAACAAATTGCGATTATCACAATTAAGTTGTCAGGGGTTTTGATGGATGTTTTTGATCTCTTTCTCTCTGCTATATAAGCACAACCATCATCATCATCATTATTATTATTGTTATTGTTGTTGTTGTTATTATCATCATTGTTAGTAGTATTAGTATTATTATTATTATGTTTATTATTTTTTATTATTATTATCATTATTACACTAATGGAACCATCCCATAGCCTAATGTGTATTACTTGGCACACTGAATTGATCATTTCCTCGTTTTTTTTTTTTACCCCATATGTGCAGGAAGGTACAAAGGAGCTGAATCTGAACAACATGCTCTCACTGTCAGTGGATCGGCTCAGTGTTAATTGGAAGTTTATTGAACTCTTAAAAGAGGAACGCAGAAAGTAGTGTGGTGGAGCATGACTACAGACAACTTTTGACTTGAGACAGACTGTTTTGAAGATTTCATTGTTGAGCTTATTTACAGTGGAGACTGCTGTAAGTGTTGGAATTGTTATTATTCTGTCTCCTTGTCTGTGTAGATTCTGTCTCCTTATTTGGAGAAAAAAAAAGTTCCCCAACGAAAAAGGAATTTTTGCAGGATTAACAAATGGCTCCTACTGAGCCATGATGGAGACTGCTTTAAGTGTTTTTATTGTGTTATTCTGTGTGGTTCCTAAATGCAATGCAGTGTGTTGTTTAACGTAATGCAACGTATGTATGTTATGTTGGCTCTGTTCTGCATCATAATGGAACAAAATTGAAGAAAAAAAAAATTAAAATGCAGACTATGAGCTTTGATTGTGTTTACAACAAAATAAATTGAGCATTTTCTACCAAAGAAATTGTTAGGACATTTTTTGGGTCTTAAATTTTATTTGTTGAGGTCTTAAAAAGGTCTTAAAAAGCATTAAATTTGACTTTTAAAATGGTGCAAGAACCCTGAAGTGGTGCTGCAGGCTAAACCGTGCAAGGGAGGACGGTGCAATTTGAATGGTTGGTCCAGACTCCTGCGTATATCTCAAACACAAAAAGCTACATATATCCGCCTGCAGGGGGCGCTATAACCTAGGCCAACACGTTGTTGCCTATAACTCCCAAACCATATGTCGCACGTTCAAAAAGCCAAACTATTATGCTGAGAGCTTTGAAATGTATGGTACATAAAGAATAGGACACAGTTCTACCGTACCAAAAACTGTTAACTGCCTGTAACTTCCACATATGAAATAACACATTCACAAATCTTATATCCATATGTCTCCTGAATAGAGCTGGGTTTTCTGACATAGGACACGCCCACTTCTGCTACACATTTCGTTCGCTAAATAGCCACAGATGCAAAACTTGCTTTTTCGAACACCTCCGTGGGATTTTGTCCGATCTGCGTCAAAAGAATTTTGCTCGGTCAAAAAATGCACTTATTATTAACAAACACATTTTTGTGGCTAGCTATAAAAATGGAAACTGTTTGATATCTCGGTCAATGTAAATGCTATTAACACCAAATTTGAATTCTTTGGTTGCCATGACACTGGGAAGGGACGAGCCGAAATTGGCGAAGTTTGGCCACTAGGGGCGCTTAAAAGGTGGGAAGTTTATATCTCTTGAACGGCTCCACCGATTTTTACGAGCAGGTAGACCTGCGAGGTTCCTATTGTTTTTCTAACGAGCTGTGCAGCTCCTCCTCCGCCTTCTCCTCCTCCTCCTCCTCCTCCTCCTCCTCCTCCACTCAAGACACCAGCACCCTCCCCTGCGTGACTGTGACTGCAGGCCAGGTTAATAGACAGCTGGAGAGACTCTACCAGCGGAAGGCCGCAGGCCCTGACGGTATCAGCCCCAGGATCTTGAAGACATATGCCAGCCAGCTGTCGCCTGTCCTACAACATCTCTACAACCTGAGCCTGGGTCAGGAGAGAATACCAGTCCTTTGGAAGACTTTCTGCATGGTTTTGCCAGAGAACTCGACACCATCAGACCTCAATGACTACCGACCAGTGGCCCTCAGATCTTACGTGATGAAGGTGCTGGAGAGACTGGTCTTGGTCAACCTGAGGCCGCAGGTGGAAGCCCTGCTAGACCCTCTGCAATTTGCTTACCAGCCCCACTTGGGAGTTGATGACGCTGTCATCTACCTGTTGCAAGGAGCCCTTTCGCACCTGGATGGTGGATGAGGCACTGTGAGAATCACAGTCTTTGATTTCTCCAGTGCTTTTAACACCATTCAGTCACTGCTACTGGGGGAGCTCTAACACTGAAGCTGTTTACAAGAACGGGATGAGCAGACTTTACATTCTGAGGAAGCTGAGATCCTTCAACCTGTGCAGCAAGATGTTGGAGATCTTTTATCAGTCTGTGGTGGCCAGTGTGCTTTTCTTTGCTGTAGTTTGTTTGGGGAGCAGCATCGGAGCCAGTGACACCAACAGACTCAACAAACTCATCAGGAAGGCTGGCTCTGTGATCGGCTGCAAACAGGACACTCTGGAGGCTGTGATGGTGAGGAGGACACTAAAAAAACTGTTATCCATCATTGATAACCCTCTCCAACCTCTCCAACTCACATTGGTCAGACAGTGGAGCACTTTCTCCATAGACTGCTTCAGCTTCCCTGTCATAACAACAGATACTGGAAATCTTTCCTGCCACAATCCATCCATTTATATAATAATTCTCTCACCTCTGCCTGACAGAACTCTGATCTCTCTATTGTTTATAGTATATTTGCACTGTATATATTTTTTGCAGACCCACTGCAGCTGTGACAAAATAATTTCCCAGTCTGGGATCATTGAAGTAATTCTGTTCTATTCTGTTCTATTCTAAACATTTGCATTCACCCTGCCAAAATGTCAAAATGATGCGGTCGCTATCCGAGGTGCTGAACTGCTTTGAATTTGTGTTGTTTTATTATTAGTGTTCATGTTGCCTAATGTTTTTGTTGTTCTCTTGGTTTGTTATACTTCATGTCCGCTTGATGGACTTCCAAATGACATAGTCGCTCTCCGTGGTGGCAAAGCTTGTCAGCCCCGCTGTTGCGGGCATGTGTATGTTGTAAAATGATGTTAACATGAGCTTTATTTTTTGGGTTAAAAGGGCCCGGTCATTTGCGCCCCCCCCCCGGCCCGGCTCTGATTTATTCTGCTAGTGCATGACACTTCCTCCTCCAAATTTGACTGACTTCTTTACATACTTTGGGTTCAGTCTTCTCAATAAGGTTTTTATATTATGCTTGGGAATATACTTATTCTGAAATATACTCAAAAATCTGCCCTTACATTCATGTTAGCATAACTTCAAATATATACAAGCAGTGACTTAAAAAATTAGCAAATTATAGGTTGTTCTCTAATTTTGATCTCCACTGTATATTCAAGAGTCAATTGATATTGTTATAAGGTGTAACAGTGTGCACATTTTTCTGACTGCTTGTATTAATTGTGAAAAAGTCATGTGTTTGTGCACTGTGCAGTAATAAAGAAATGTAAGGAGGCAACACATTGGTGATGCATCAAGATGCATTGAAAATCATTTTGCATTTGAATCGTTGATGAATGAATCGTATCTAATTCTGAGGCTAGTGAAGATCACACCTTAAATATATATTTGTGTGTCTCTCTGTCCGTGTGTGTGTTTTAATTAAATTAGTGGATGTTACTCTTTTTATACATTAATTGTGCTGGCTTCTTGTTGTTTGGGTGTTGCAGGAGGTGGATGAGTCCGGAGCTGAGGTGTTTACTGTTCTCCTCCCATCGGGTACAGCTCTTCCTGCCCGCAGACATCACATCCTGAGGGGAGGAGGGAAACTATCCTCCCTCTGTCTAGAGATTTACCAGAGATTTGTCATGGAGCAGCCAGAAAAACTAGCTAAGGTATAGAAAAACACTACATCAAATGTCAAACAAATACACTTCCTGATTTTGTTTCAGTGCCTAGTAGCGCCTGTCACTTCTCTGACGTCATCTGAGTTCACTCTAGATTTTTGAGACTTAGTCACAGGCTAACTATGTTACATTTCAGTGCAGATTTCTCTGAGGCGTGGTCTGGGCACTTAAGACAATGGACTTAAATGGTTATAGATCGTTGTTCAACAATTGCTCTCCAATTCAAATAAATGGACCTGCACATCTGGATACCCAACATACAGTACATTACTTGATGTTTTCTATTGTAATTATTCTTCTAGCACCAGGTTGATGAACAGGGACAGATGTAATGTATGTAAATGTAGCAGTTAATTCCTGATATATTGACTCTAGAAGGGAATAATTTACCTGGTTAGAACTGAAATTAAATTTTTTGTTATTACAGAGAGAGTAAAGTGCTAAAAAAAAAAAAGAAAAAGTTACCGTTGGGTAACAGCATTGAATTGCAGGTACCGTTATCAGCTCAAATGTGAACACCCTATGAGAGGCACCCCTAACTCTCTCAGAAAGATGGCTAACTCCGTCAGTATCACTGCCATAAAACAAAACAGTAATGTAGATACCTCAGTGATCATACTGCTTAAAAACTGAATTTTAACTGTGATACATATCCATTACTTAAGAATGGATAACACGTAATTCCCTGTAAATGTAGGAAAAACTTACTTGGATGGCAGCAGGTTTACAAACCTAGTTAGTAATTTAATGTTATGTTTTTAGCTTTAACTCTACCGTATATTTTTTTTTTCAAGAAATAAATCATAGATATTTTAAAATAACCATTAATCTCCCTGTGTGTTTATTTGTGTAATGTTTAGATAATCCTGAGAGACCTGCCGTCAAGAGAGGAGAACCATGACATCGACACTGTGGTGACAATGAAAAGGTATCCACCCTTTCAGAATCCGCCCATGGGCCATTTGATGTAACAGCTTCTATATCATAGTTTCTTTATGTTGCAGGGATGGCTCCATTCATGTTTCCTGTGTAGAACAGCGCATTGGTGCGCCAGAGGTCATCACCATAGCAGCTACATCATGAGGGCACCCATTTGCAGTCCAAACCAGACACCATTACGCACTGGCCCTTTTTACCAAGATTGTTTAATCCCACAACAATGAAATCACTTCTGTCGGCTACCTCTCTTTAATTACACTTAAAATAACAGTGAGATTATACCGTCCCAGTGTCTGGATTTTAGATAGCATGCTGGTGCTCCATAAGCAAAAGAACCATGACATGTAACACTATAGCGTATTGATCTAATGTTAGAATTTACATATTAGTCAGAGCCTTCTAAACAATGGAATAATATGGCAAAAACAATAATTTACTGTCTTCATTATATGGCAGTTGATCCTGTCTGCTGGGAGGGTAAGGAGCTCAAGCTCCTTGCCTAGTCTGCCTGGACAATTTTTGTAGCTGTTCTAATGTCTGCCATATTTTGTTTTTCTTTTTTATCTCTCATGGGCAGCACACTGAACAAGTCTTCAATACATCAAAATCCCTGTCCTGTGAGATTGCTGGGACACACACATTTCGTTTTTGCAGCTGTTTCTACCACCACTGCCAGAGGCTGAGTTACAATGAGCCCCCCCATTCCTTATTTGGACCTTACCTTATACACAGCATGGCGAGGTAAAAAGAAAGGGGGTAACAGTCCCACTTTGAACAAACCGCGTAAAAGGGGCTACTGACTTTTTTTCTCACTCAAACATAATCAGACTTAAACTGTATGCCCAAATTTATTGGCCTCTGATCTATATAGCCATGGAATACTGCAGAATTCCACCATCTTAAAATAATATGTTCTTAAATACTATATTTGCTTGTTATTTATAAGCTTTCTCAGCTCTGGTGGTGCTTCTATGCACATACAGACACACACACAAGTATCTAACATAAAAACAGGAGAATACATGTTGCTTTCTGCTCACAAAATATTTGCTTAATTTTTTTTAAAGCGCACTTCAAGCATCTTGTCTGTAAATCTACAATTCAGTGTCCCATTACATGTCAAGTCTTTAGATCAAGTGCAAAAGGAGAGTAAACAATAAACAATAGAAATACAGTATTGATTGTTTTTGGTTAATTCCATACCAACTCACCCAAAATCAACAGCTTTTCACAGTACTAGTTATATGAAAACATGTTGCCAAGTTTCCTTGGGGTCTCATGGATGTTCCGGACAATTTTCAACCCAGTCCAGCAAACACTAAGCAATTGGTGAGGCTGAGAATACACCTACACAGAACCACAAAAAGCTGAAATATAGCTCTGAGGGCCAAACTATATTTGGAGTACAGCTACAGGACAGTATAAGTTTCCACTGGAAGGCCCTTGGTGATTTGGTAGGGAATGACCCTTTTGCAAACCACTGCACTATTTTTAAATGTTAAAAACAGCACTCAACCTGCTATAACTACTAGAAGTAATGGGAGTAAATGTGATATACAACAAAACATATTTAAACACATTTTTGATCACATTTTTGATGCCAACAGTTCAGCCACATCAGTTATTTTAAAGCAAGCTGATATAGCTAATGATGCATGGAAGGGGTGTCCATCAGTCTGACACTCGGGTAATAGCCTAAAATTAAATGACAAGACAGCATGACTGGAGGCCTATTCATAGTTAACAGTTTAAGACCCCAAGGTAAGCTTATTAAAGAAATCGCTAGGGCTACTGGAGCATTTTAAACCTCAATTTGAACATGGCAGACTTTACTGAGAACGTTTAAACTCGACCATCAAGTGAAGCACCTGACAGAGAACAACAGCTGTGTTTGTGAACAACATTCATTATCAGCCTACACCAAGCATGATTGGCTGGAAAGGGGTAACGTGGATGCAGGATACATATTTTACTATTCTGATCATGTCAGGAAATAAATTAAAATGGGACAGTGTAGACTAAAACCAACTACTAATATAAGTGACACAAAATGGAGAAATGATTTTACATAATGATTTTCTTCGGAATAATTGATGTACAGAGGACAAAATTATGGTACAAGTACAATAAGTATTTTAAACTGCGAATGCAACAAGCAACTCTTGTATATTTGGTAAATTAATTGAGTGCTGTATTTACACAAACTTAAAAATAATGTAAACTTATTCTTAACTGGCTGAATCATTGGTCTCAGGAAATCAAAAGAGCATTATGCAAGATTTGTTTTATCAGTCATTATTCTCTGAAGGCGACTTCAGTTTGAAAACTGCATCGTCTTGCACCAAGAGTGTTTGCACAGATTAGTCCCTTTCCACCAAGTATCTCTTCTGTAAAAATGACAAAAAAACATTGCATCCATGTTTCTTGAGATGTTTATATGGCATTACTATATTTGAAGATGATATGCGTTGTACAGGAGTCTGTCGTAACATGTATCACACTTATTCCATCCTGTCCATAGTCAACTGATGCTTGCCCAGGCTAATATCAGACATGAAGTGGAGGGTGGGACTTTGGGATCCAGTGGCACTTTGAGTCAGTGAAAGAGGAAACATACCTGTGTATCAGTAAACGTCCTATTAACACCCTATAACCTGCAGATAAAAAACACAACAAAAACTGCAGCTTTATCCGCTTAGTTTCTAACGGTAGCATTTCCTTTGCAATATTCTGATATTTCCGGATGTTAGACACAGCCTCCATTGTTTTTTGGCCTTTAGCATCCATGCTCTGGAACAATTCGACACTTAAGGATCTTCAGGTAGTTCTGGACCTTGTTGGAATCTCGACGAAAGCAGTAGAGGAGATCATAGTCTTTCATCAGGCGCCACTCAGCACTGTCAGATGGCAACAAAGCCTCGGGAGAAGCCAGGCTGCTGACAGAGTTACTTATTATCCCCATCATCTGCATCTGGAGCAGAGAAAGACACTTCATCTTTGCACAATTACAAATTACAGTATTTACAAATCCTGAAGAGAAATAGATAAATTCCCTCAGGGGCGTAACTCAGATTCAGCCCAACCTCATCGATTTCAATGTGGTGGGCAAAATAATGAGAAATGCCTATCTGCAACGTGTCATCCCCTTAAATTTTAAAGGAGATGTTTTTGATGAACATATTTTTGTCTTGTTTTTATCCTTTATTTGTTAATTCATTCTTTCATTGTTTATTTCACCCAAAACAGAATCCACACAAAACAAACACCATAACCTTATTGACTCATACACATTCCACAACGAGCAGAGCAGGAGGAAGAAACACTTAAAACATGTTATTTTCCTACAAACTAAAAGATTATAAAAATGAGGCAACATATTTCTCATAAATATTAAGTAAGTACAAAAAGGTTGTGTAATTTGCAAATTTTTACATGGAGGGCAACCAAAAAGAAATAAAATCTAAGAACCTAGAAAAAGCACACTCATCAATGATGTTGGATCATACACGTCGGACCAAACAAGTTCATACATGCATGACATTGGATGTCATTATCATCTGAGGGTGGAAAGTGTAGTTTGGATTCGTAGTGTGATGTAATGACTTTGTCATCCGTGTTTCATACACATTTAGTAAGATTACACAACCTGAAAAGAAACTACATTTCTGGAAACCACATAACACCGGAGCCCCAAACATCTACGACACCTTGCCTTACTTTTATGATAATTTTATTTGAGTCACAATGCAACACCATGTTGTAATTTTGACTCTCTAACTCTTTAGTCCCAATACAACTTACAAAGTACATGTTATATCACATACTGTAACTTGGTGCTACTGAGCTCATGTAAATTACTACCCACACATTTCACTTTGGAATTTATAGAAGACATACAGTACCTTCTCAGCCACTTTCTCTACACCTTTACGTAACTCATGCACCATGTCACTCATCTCAAGAGCTTTATTGGCGCTGAAATTGCTGATGTCATGGTGGTGAGCAATGCTTTGGTGGAAATGCCACAGAGGATCCCGCCATGCCACCAGGAGCTTCATAATCACCTCCGTCAGCTCCTCTCTCTACAGTGATAACAAGAACCCATTAGGTAATCAAATGTCAACTTTTTAGTAATGACAGTTGTGTATAGCTTGGATGCAATTTACATCAGTAAAAGTGTTCAAGATGATGCAAACACATAAGAAGAGGGACATCAGAAAAAACTACAAATAATGAAGTAGCATAAATAATACAGGTTATTTATGACAAATGTAAAAATATAAACAACATACTCTATGAAATGTTTCAAACATACAACTAGTCCTGTGTTATACAAGGGAAGGGCAATGATAAGAGAACATTTTTATTGTAAATATGATGAGGACAATGAATGCCAACGAAAGAAAGCAGCTTTTATAAAGGTTAGTTCACCGCCATTCTCTGAGCATTTTCTTTGCCATTTGGAGTGAAGATGTTGGAGGTGTGACAGTTGCGACTGACCCGGCCAATTTGATTCTTACTGGGCAGAAAGTACTGCAAGTAAATATAAATGCAAGTATTAAATGTTAGAGGTCATGCGTGATCTAAATGTCAACTGTGACTGTGAGTACAGAAGTGATTAAGGAGTGTGTGTGTGTGTGTGTGTGTGTGTGTGTGTGTGTATATATATATATATATATA
>CAEMYA010000265.1:79401-98605 GCA_903131615.1 Diplodus sargus
TATACACACATATATATATATATATATATATCTATATATATATATATATATGTGTGTATATACATATATATATATATATATACATATATATACACACACAAATTGACAAATTGCAGACTTACAAATTCCGAATGAAGCTCATTAGAAATGCCGTGCATTCTTGCTGAGTGTTGGATGACCCGGTCAAATAAGTTGGCCAGGGAGAGGGCATGGCACCCAGCTTGGGCGTTGGTACAGATGGGTGCTGCCCCCAAACTGAGCAGTCTGCTGCAGAACAACAGATAGACCACCACCACCCACACAACAGACACTAGGAGAGACAAAAGACCAAGAGAAGAACAAAGAAACGTGATAAAACAAAATAGTGTTCCATTGAACAAAATTACTGAATTCACAGGGTTCATCTGAATCATATCTTATTATTAAGAATCTGGTGTAACTGAGAGACAGTCATGGTCTCTGCTGAAAAAGAGCATTTCTGTGTGTTTTGGAGATGTTTTAAGATGGTAAAAAAAAAATCAAGGAATGAATGAAATAAAGAAACAAAATGATGATGGTGACTCGGAACAGAACAGGATTCATGCATAAAGAGGACAGACAGTCTTAGATTTGGGTCTCTTTATGGTAAGTTCTGAAATAGTTACCTGGTCTGATGCTTCCAGGCATTCTGTAGGGCTTGAAGGAGCTCCTGCCTCAGAGTAGAAGATGCAGAAAGTGCACACGCTTGTCTATTAAAAGACCCCTGCAGCCTCATATGAGGGTCCCTCAATGAGAGAGAGAGAGAGAGAGAGAGAGAGAGAGAGAGAGAGAGAGAGAGAGAGAGAGAGAGAGAGAGAGAGAGAGAGAGAGAGAGAGAGAGAGAGAGAGAGAGAGAGAGATTCATTTTCCTATTCATATTCCACATAGTTAACAGTTTAAGACCCTAGGGTAAGCTTGTTAAAGAAATCGCTAGGGTTACTGGAGCATTTTAAACCTCAATTTGAACATGGCAGACTTCACTGAGAACGTTTAAACTCTACCACCAAGTGAAGCACCTGACAGAGAACAACAGCTGTGTTTGTGAACAACATTCCTTATCAGCCTACACCAAGCATGATTGGCTGGAAAGAGGTAACGTAGATGCAGGATACATATTTTACTATTCTGATCATGTCAGGAAATAAATTAAAATGGGACAGTGTAGACTAAAACCAACTACTAATATAAGTGACACAAAATGGAGAAATGATTTTACATAATGATTTTCTTCGGAATAATTGATGTACAGAGGACAAAATTATGGTACAAGTACAATAAGTATTTTAAACTGCGAATGCAACAAGCAACTCTTGTATATTTGGTAAATTAATTGAGTGCTGTATTTACACAAACTTAAAAATAATGTAAACTTATTCTTAACTGGCTGAATCATTGGCCTCAGGAAATCAAAAGAGCATTATGCAAGATTTGTTTTATCAGTCATGATTCTCTGAAGGCGACTTCAGTTTGAAAACTGCATCGTCTTGCACCAAGAGTGTTTGCACAGATTAGTCCCTTTCCACCAAGTATCTCTTCTGTAAAAATGACAAAAAAACATTGCATCCATGTTTCTTGAGATGTTTATATGGCATTACTATATTTGAAGATGGTATGCGTTGTACATGAGTCTGTCGTAACATGTATCACACTTATTCCATCCTGTCCATAGTCAACTGATGCTTGCCCAGGCTAATATCAGACATGAAGTGGAGGGTGGGACTTTGGGATCCAGTGGCACTTTGAGTCAGTAAAAGAGGAAACATACCTGTGTATCAGTAAACGTCCTATTAACACCCTATAACCTGCAGATAAAAAACACAACAAAAACTGCAGCTTTATCCATTTAGTTTCTAACGGTAGCATTTCCTTCGCAATATTCTGATATTTCCGGATGTTAGAAACAGCCTCCATTGTTGACCGCATTTGTTTAATGCTAGTTGTGCGTAAGAAACTATTAATTTTGCCATTTTTAAATCAGTAGAAATTATCAGAGACAAACCGACATATCATCAGATAGACTTCTACACAGTGAAGAAAAACAATGGAATATAATTGAATATAATGAATATAACTGAGAGAGAGAGAGAGAATCAAATGATGATGATCCAATGTCATGCATGTATGAAGTGTATATAGTGTATCCAAGGGGGTGTATATTTTTTTTTTATAGGCAGTATAATTCCGTGCCAGTGGTTATAAAATCTTTACACCCTCTTGGATGTATGTCTGGCTTGCAACCACTGGCACTGGCACAGAATTATACAGTGCATATAAAAAGTATACACCCTCTTGTTTTCCCTTTTTATTGATTCTACAAATGAAATCATGGTCGATATAATTTGGCTTTTTTCATCAGTCCTTTTTCTACGGTTCTACAACAGCTAATATTCTATACGACAGAGTGCCAGATAACATGTAATTAGGGGGCCGGGGCCGAGGGAACGTTTCCTAGGACCAGCGGTGCTAGGAACCCTATTGTAATTGTAAAGATTTTTATTTTTATTTTTATTTTTCTCTGGCTAAAAGTGGTGCTGCAGCCCAAACTGTGCAAGGTTGGGCACTGCAATTTGGAGGGTTGGTCCAGACTCCTGCGAATATCTCAGACACCAAAAACGACATATATCCGCCTGCAGGGGGCGCTATAACAGAGGAAAATATGATTTTGCCTATAACTCCCACACTATATGTCGCACATTCAAAAACCTTGTATCCCCAGATTCCCTGAATGGAGCTGAATCAATGTGCCATTGGCCACGCCCACTTCCGGTTAGAACGTTTTTTTTTTCTTGCAAAATCGCAAAAAACTGGAAAACCTACTTTTTCGAACTCCTCCTTGGGGTTTTGTCCGATCTGCGTGAAACTCTTCAGCTGGACCTGATCTAAAGTTATCAAAAGAATTTGGCTCAGTCAAAAAATGCGCAAATAATTAACGAACAAATTTCGGTAGCTGGCCATAAAAATGTAAACTGTTTGATATCTCGGTCAAACTAAATGCTATTAACACCAAATTTCAGATCCTTGGTTGCCATGACACTGGGAAGGGATGAGCCGAATTTGACGAAGTTTGGCCACTAGGGGGTGCTAAATATATAGGAAGTTTATATCTCTTGAACGGCTACACCGATTTTTACGAAATTTGGTCAATATGATGTAGGGCCAATCCTGAGGCCATATCTTGAAGGTGGTCATTACTGGTCAATGTGGGCGTGGTTTATTACAAGATAAACAACAAACATTAATTTCAGCCAAACTATAATGCTGAGAGCTTTAAAATTTATATGGTACATAAAGAATAGGACACAGTTCTTCCATACCAACAATTGCACATGTACTCTAATAGGTGGAGCTATAATGGATGCAAACGCGTTTTTGCCTTTAACTTCCACATTTCAAATAACACGTTTGCAAACCTTACATCCATATGTTCCCTGAACACAGCTGGGTTTTCTGACATAGGACACGCCCACTTCTGCTGCAAATTTCGTTCGCTAGATCGCCACATATGCAAAACCTACTTTTTCGAACTCCTCCTTGGGATTTTGTCCGATCTCCGTGAAACTTGGCACGTACACTCTTCAGCTAAAGTTATCAAAAGAATTTTGCTTGGTCAAAAAATTCACAAATTATTAACAAACACATTTCTGTAGCTAACTTAGTAAAATGTAAACTGTTCGATATCTCGGTCAAACTAAATGCTACTAACACCAAATTTGAGATCCTTGGTTGTCATGAGACTGGGAAGGGATGAGCCAAATGGCTACACCGATATTTACGAAATTTGGTCGTACGATGTAGGCCAATCCTGAGGCCATATCTTGAAGGTGGTCATGACTGGTCAATGTGGGCGTGATTTAGTACAACAAATCCAAATCGGCACACATTCAGCCTTTTGCACTTCCAGTGCACTTCCCATTACAGCGAATGCCACGGCTCAGACGTTGGCCTGTCTTCTCACTTTTGCCCTGAGCCCGTCATCCTTTGGGGCCAACTTCCATGGGCTCTGTGGTGCGCGGGAGTCCAAGTGACGCGGGGGGGCTTGGCCTCCATTCATAACTGCTTGCAGTTCTAGTTATTAGGGCCCAAGCAGGTCACAGACCTGTGAGGCCCCTATTGAAAAAATATTCTTATTATTATTATTCTGCGCTTTAACTGCAGTTTTGGAAGCATGAACATACCCAAAAACTCACCAAATTTGGAATATTACGTCACATCTGGCGAAATTTTTTATAATTTAATGTCGTTGGGTGCGGTCTTGGCCTGCGTGCTCTGTAGCGCCCCCTAATGTTCAGCCCCGCCCCCCACAAGTGCGTAGAAGAACGAAATTCGGTACGCTGATTACTCATGACCAGACGCACAAACAACCCATTTGGACTGATATCGCCACTCCAACAAGTCCGCCATTTTGATGTGTGGCGGCATTTTTGTCCAATTCATGCCTACTTTGAAAACTATCTTGTCCTAGAGCTTAAACACCACAGTCTTCAAATTAACTCATTTATCATCTTCATGCCTTGAAAACAAAGGTTATTAAAATCTTGCAGCTGCGTCATACTTTAGTGGGCGGGGCAGTGGAAACCATTTTTTCCCCTCGCCATCGAGCATCGAGGCTTCATAACTTCAATATACAATTTCCTATCCACACCAAACTGCTCATAGGTGTAGAGGGTGTCTCCCCGAATACATGACCGCAACAATACTAAGTCGGCCATTTTGCTTTTGGCCGCCATTTTGAAAAAATGCCTATCTTCGTATTTAAATTATCTCCTCCTACAAACGTAACACCACCGACTTCACAGTCACTCAGTACCATCCTCTTACCTTGAAGATGAAAAGTTATGGAAATCTTTATCCTACGTCATACCTGCTGGCTGCGGTGGAGCGGTCAATTCAGATCCTTCGCCGTAAAGCATCAAGTCCTCATAACTTCTTCATACAATTTCCTATCTCGGCCAAATCTCACAGGAATGTAGAGGGAGTCGCCCTGAATAGATCTGTGTTGTCATTGGGCGTGGTCGTGTCCTGCACGCTCTGTAGCGCCCTCTATTGTGATGCCCCGCCTCCTGCATGCGCATAGATGAAAGAAATTCAGTACGCTGATTCCTCATGACCAGATGCACAAAAAACCCTTTTGGACCGATACCGTCACTCCAACAGGAAGTCCACTATTTTGATGTGTGGCGCCATTTTTGTCCCATTCATGCCTACTATAAGGCACATTCATGTAGACGGTGTTACCCGGAATACGTCTCTGCATCAATACTAAGTCGGCCGTTTTGATTGCGGCTGCCATTTTGAAATATTTCTAATCCTAGAACTGTTGTGTTAAATCTATAGGAGGATGTCATTACAGACTTCACAGTCACTCAGTATCATCCACAGCCCTTAAGATGAAAACCTGTTCAAAGCTTTCACCTACGTCATACCTGCTGGCCATGGTGGGGCGGTCAATTCAAATCCTTCGCCATAAAGCATCAAGTCCTCGTAACTTCAACATACAATTCCCCTTCCACACCAAATCTCTGGGGAATGTAGAGGGAGTCGCCCTGAATATATCTGTGCATCAAAATGTTTCATAATCATAGCGCCACCCACTGGACACAGGAAGGCAGACAAACATCATCCAATTGACTTGACGTTTACTACTTGTTTTCTTCCATGCATGACATGCAAGTAACAGGCGAGCGTGCAATCTGACGGCTTTGCAGCCTGACACATCTGCTGGTCGTGGTGGTGCCGTCCATTTAAATCCTTCGCCATAAAGCATCAAGTCCTCTAAACTTCACCATACAATGACCAATCTGCGCCAAATCTCTCAGGAATGTAGAGGGAGTCGCCCTGCATATATCTCTGCATCAAAACTGAGTCATATCCATAGCGCCACCCACTGGACACAGGGAGTCAGACAAACATCGTCCGATTGACATGACGTTTACTGTCTGTTTTCTCCCCAGCATCACATGAAAATAACAAGTGAGCGCGCAATCCGACAACACCCCAGCTTGACGTAACTGCTGGCCGTGGTGGTGCAGTCCATTTAAATCCTTCGCCATGAAGCATCAAGTCCTCATAACTTCACCATAAAATGACCAATCTGCGCCAAATCTCTCAGGAATGTAGAGGGAGTCGCCCTGAATATATCTGTGCATCAAAGCTGAGTCGTATCCATAGCGCCACCCACTGGACACAGGAAGTCAGACAAACATCATCCGATTGACGTGACGTTTACTGCCAGTTTTCTCCCCAGCATAACATGCAAGTAACGGGTGAGCGTGCAGTCCGACGGCGCCGCAGACCGACTCGTGCGGACTGCGAGGGCCCATTCATCACTGCTCGCAGTTTTAATTATTATTGTTATTATTATGTAAAAATAACTTGTACTTGCCGCTCTCTGAGTGCTAAGGCCCCTTTATGTTTATATCTCCAGTGTCTGTCTTTTGAGACTATTGCAATAAAGTAAGGTGGTCTGCAAGAGTGATGGCATCATCAAATTATCACATCATTTCAACAAAGAATTATTGGACTGTCGCTGGAGCACATTTCAGTAGCTGACACTTAGGGTTCACTCAGCAGGCATCTTCAGTACCTATTATCATGTCTGTGCCCTTCAGCTTGAGAAAAGATACAGATGATTAAAAGGTCAAGAAGCACTCCACACACAAACAGGCATAGAAGAGTAGGCCGATGAGTAAGCTTTATATGAGCTCTGAATGATACTATAGGGCAGAAGTAAATAAATGTCAAGTTGTTCAGGAAGCCAGTTGAATTACGTCAAGTAATTGTGACCTGGATGAGTCTCTCTCTGGTGTAGGCAGCTGACTCACCTGTCTATGATGGTCAGGCAACATCAGCTAGCAAATAGAACTATAGAAACTACAATAAGTTACAATTTCTGAATATGTTTATGCTTGGTTATTTCTAAAAAAAATAAGAAATCTAAAACATGGGTAAGAAATCCAGAATGTAGGCTTTTAGAATATTTTAGAAGACAAATGTAAAGATTTATATGTTAAAAGATAGAGATATAGTAATTTCTAGAATATAATGAATTACTATATGGGGTCACTACTGAAGCAAATCCATTTACAAATGTCTTTGGAGGGTTGTGTGACTGCATTGCAATCTGTGTGTGTCTGTGCGTGTGTGTTTGTGTGTGTGTGTGTGTCTATAGTTAACAACACTACTAGTTTTGGTAAAACTAAAATTATAATTATCAGCAGTAGTGACAGTAATAGTGTTGCAAATACTAGTTGCATTAGCTGCATTAATATTATTTGTTGCACCAGTGAATGTAGCGGCAACCAAGTGAATGTGGTCTTTGCTTATAATAAGTGCATTCTCAGTTGTTCCAGTGAATTACATTGACATATGGCAAAAGATAGTAATAGTGCTTAGGAATTTGCCCCAAGCTACAAAGCGAGACAAGGCATGTAATCTTTTTCATCGAGAGCTTTCCAAATCCTTCATTTGTCTAATAAATCTCAATACATTTTTTGTGACAAAAAGTATATTAATTCTCCCCCATAGTGGTTTACTTGGACCAAAAATGCAGAGGCCAGAGGCTGGAAATAAATTTAAAATTTAAAATTATTATTAATTATTAAATTATCTACTCTGCACTCTCTTGTTTTTGAGGGAGTAGCTGACGAGGAGGGCAGGCAGGGTTGTCTGGCGGTGATATGGAGGAATTTCAGGTGAGCCGGTGGAGCAGGAAGCTGAGTGGAAAGGTGCTGGAGGTTCTGCACACAAGGGGGAAAACATGAGCATTAGACGAAGCCCAGTTGGGGAAAAAACAATAACAAAAATCTGCAACACAGGAAAAAACTCTGGAATTAGACAAATAAAAGAGATAGCACTGGTGTAGTCACATTACGGGACAGAACAATCTGGTGCCGGTATGATATAGCAGGTGTTGGTGAGTTGATGATCTGCAGGTGTGCCTCTATGCTGCTGCAGACACCACTGCCACTCCCACATACAAATACACAAAGAAAAAGGAGCAGGTGAAGGAGAATGGAGTCTGGGAGACAGTTAGGGGAAAAAACACAAACAACAAAAAATCCTGACTGCCACAGTAGAACTGTGACATTACCATCACCATCATTAGAGCTTCTTCTCTAACATTTATTTTGATCGTCACATGGACCCTACATTTGGTATTTTATCATAATTTTAAAATATACACATTATATGTATATTAATAATGAAAAGTAAACATTTCATGATCATCACTCTACATCCTAGGAGTATGCTTTGTTCCCCAGAAGCAATGAAAATGTAGCATATAATAATGATAACGATAACTCCATATTTAAAAACATTTTTAAAATTATATTTTATCTGTGAGTAAATATCATAATTTTGGAATACCATAATTGATACCAGTATTGATTTCATTGCAGTATTGACACATTAGAATTTAAAAAATGCTTATGGTGAAGTTTGTAAGCCCATACTAAATACAAAGCTGTCTCTCATTATTAGTGGTCCTTATCACACTGGTACTTAGATGTTTGTATTAGCACCAATTAAGTATTTTATATAATAAAATATCAATATAATTTACAGTCTGTAATCTAAAGTGTTACCCAAACAAATCATTTTCTAAGATTTTTCTAATGGCAGTATCTCCAGTTTGAAAGATGCAGATGATAGATGTAGACTGGTTGACCAAAGTTGACAATCCTATCAATGCTAATAATAATATATCAGCAAAACATCTGGCATTTCTATTTTATCTCTGTGAAAATCTCTATTATCAGTATTCTTTTTATTGATTTATATTTTGTTGGAGCCATGGACAGGGTTGCTAGTTTTACAGTGCTGCCTTGAGGACAGTAAAACCTGGAGGACCTGCAATGTTCTGCCCTTAAACTAAAACTCATACAAAGCCCTGATTGGTCAGGCACCATCTAATATCAAAGAGCTTATGGTACACTATAGAACATTCACCCAGAATGCATGGTCACTAATGGGACTGAGGGTCTCCAAAAGTATAATCAGAGCCATCAAGTTCCACTCACGTGGAACCAGCTCCCAATTTAGGTTCAAGACAAATTTAAGATGGCCAGATGCTACTCTATCATAGATCTGTGCAACATTTTCTGTGTTGTTTTGAATTATTTGCCTTCATACCCTTCTACTGAAACATGACAGTGGCCAGTTAGTCTAGTTGGGACAAAACATCACCAAAGAGCTGGCCAAAGAGCAAAGCTCTTGTACCGACTTGTACCTAAAATTGGACCTAATGCCTTTTCTCTCCCAAGCCTTCTTGTGTTTAATGTCTGCTGGCAGGACAATAAGTGAGGTGCGACTAAAGCTCACTCAGCAATGGGAAATCAGAGACTGCTATGCGCACATCTTCACAGAGATGTGGTTAACCACAATCATCCCAGATAAAACAATTGCACTAGATGGTCAGGTTTTGTTCAGAGCCAACAGCACACAGGTAAGTGCAGAGGAGGAGGGCTTTGTACTCAAACCGGTCAGAATGGATGGACGATGTCGATCATAGTATCTGCACGAGAATTAATCAGTGTTTATTGTGTTGTTGTTTCTGGGCTACATTTTGTCCAGGAAAGAGAAGCTGTGAAATTACTGCTGGTGAGTAAGAGGGAATTGTAGATCGAGTGTTAAGAATTCTGTGAGGAAAGTTATCTGTAATATTTAATCTTGCATAGATACGTTTTGGGTAAATTGGTGTTAAACTCTTGAAACTGAGTGTTAGCAGGCAGTTTCACCCAAGACACCTGTGAACAATAGGCTTGACTGCGGGGCAGAGCTAAGCCTACATGAGGTTAATCTAGCACATAAGGGATAGTCACTACAGCGTCAGCTGCAGCGTTGGGCCAGCCAAATGAAGACTGGCGAACAAAGACTTAGGGAGTCTTTCTGCAGTAGCCTGTTGAGGAAGTCTAAGTAACTCGCTGCCCATCGCCGATTGTAGCCATGAGCTTTACCCAATCCCAGGCAGGACATCAAACTGAATTCAAACCTCTACTGTTCTTTCCTCTGTCTGTCTCCAACATGAGTACTTTGGGCACTTAAGGTGGCGGATTCACATTATTCATACAATTCCTGCAGCAATGTCAGGGCTGCCTATCTCAACATGCTCGGTGTTGCACCTTAGTTAGAGAGATATCAAGACAAACTGGATATGTGATGCTATTTGATGATCACGGAACCATGAATTGCAATGGAAACAGATGGACTTGCATTTTTGGATTTGGGATGGTGAAGAGGTGCAGGGTCATGTAACTGCACGTGATGTGTTGACAAAATGATTCCTGTTCTTGGTGGGATTGGAGTGAAAATCTTGTTCAACTGTTGATGAACAGTCCTTATGTAAATTGGAAAATATTTGACATGTTACAGAAAAAGTTCTTGGTGATGTGAACAAATGTCTGCTCAATATTGGATCATGTGGATTACATGCATGCAATGCATTATGCATTCCCGGATGGGTGCAAAGCAAGTGGCTGGCACATTGAACATGCTCTGTCCAGCCTATACTGGCTTTTCAAACACTATCCTTCCCGTAGAGAGGACTACACTAAGGTCACAGGCAGTAAAACCTTTATGCTGAAATTGTGTCAGCATTGTTGGATTGGGAACATCAATGTCTTCAATCGTGCACTTCTCATGTGGCTACATGTGCAGACATATGTTGAAGCAGTCGCTCGAAAGATTACCTAGAGCCAATGCAAGTCATATCATGAAGTAAAGAAAAGTGTATCTGATCCACTCTTCCCTGTGCTGGTTAGCAGTGTATGAAAGCATTGTGAAGCAGGTCACTCCACAGCCTACCAAACGGATAGACCCATACTTCCCTTCATGACGGACGATATGTTCAAGTTATTCAAAGTAAAGCCCACTTTTATGGACTCAGATCAGTCTCAATAGTAATGAATGCATGCAGGATTGGTATTTTGTGATTTATATATAAATCTGTCTACACAAAATATTTTTCAATGCACAAAACTAGTTATCGTCGTTTATTAATTAAAAAAAATACACATATAAAAAGTAAGGTTCACATATGTATTTCTGATGTACCCAGTGTTTTAATTAAATGTAGTAGAAATCCACAAATATATGTATTTAAAAGTATTTGCAATTTTCATCATAAATGTATTTGGATGTGGCATTTACATACCAACTGTTGAACTGCTTGTCATATGTGAACTTCATTGCGTTTGTGTGTGGATTTTTTTAGACTCCCCTGACTTGACTCATTCATAAATGCATTGTTTTCAACAGGGAATTATCTGTAGCCAATCAGGTGGCTTCTTCCCTTTCAGCTTAGATTTGAGGGTATCATTTATTGGGATCACTTAACATCTCCAAAACCCCACACACAAATGCAGATAACACATGACAAGCAGTCTGTAAATGCAGTATACAGTTTGTATATTAATGTAACAACATCCAAATATGTTTTTGATGAAAATTGGAAATACTTTTAAATACATATATTTGTGGATTTCTACTAAATGCATTTAAAACAAGAAACATTTGTGTGCATCTGAAATACATTTATATATGTTTTACATTTAGCCTACATATTGTACAACAATAAATATTTGTGTGAAAAATATTCATGTGCAAAGAGTCATTTGTATATAAATCCCAAAAATACAGTTGTGAATCCTTCTGTGTACATTCATAAATGTTGAGACTGATCTGACACCATTCATTTTCAGTGTGACAATTTGAGTGAATTTTGTAGGGTAGGGTCAGAGGGTCTTTGTCCTTGTTTTGTCTTTGTTATAAGGGCTTATGGAGTGGTTTATGAAGACCAAGGTCCTGAAACAAGCCACCAACATGCAGAAGCTTCTCCTGATCAATACGGCTGATTTTTCCCTCCACAAGGATGATAGCAAAGTTGACATTGGATTTGTGCAGAAATATCCATCAGACAGCTCAGAAACACAAGTAAAATCACAGAGAGGCAGGTTCTAGACATAAGAATAGAGACCAAGGCCTTTCTGCTCTGCTCCACAAGACCATTGCACCTCAGTCTGGATGGAGAAGTCTTTGGGATGTGACCAAATCTCTTGGTCATGTCCCATGGACAAGCCAGTGTGGAGCAAGGGTTTTCAGTGAACAATGAGTCATGGTGGGGAATATGAAGGAAAAGTCAGTAGTTGAACAGCGGGTCATTGTTGATAGCATCAGGGCTGCTGGTGGCATTGAGAACGTCGCCATCTCCAAGGAGCTTCCGATGTCTACTTCATGTGCTCGACAAAGGTATGTTGCATACCGTGATGACAAGAAAAAAATGACTTGAGTCAGACATTCAACAACTTGAGCGGTCTGCTGATGAATTTGCAGAGAAGGCAGAGGCCACGCGAAATATGACATTTATTGTTAAGTCAAATAGCCTGCGGCACTCAACAAAAAACAAGAGTGCAAGCCTGTCAGATTGAGGCAAGGACATGGAAGAGAATTTTTAAAAAATGAAGGAGTAGACCTGGGTGATGAGTTCAAACAAACCATCCATCCTTCTGTAACCGTTTTGTCCCTTTATGGGGTCACTGGATTTTTTGCTGGACCCAATCCCAGCTGTCTCTGGGCAAGGGCAGGGTACACCCTGGACAAGGTGCCAGCTCATCGCAGGGCCCTCACTGATGGCAGAGGCTGCCATGCAAGGTGCCAACCACACATCAGGAGCAATTTGGGGTTCAGTATCTTGTATCTTGCTCAAGGACACTTCGACATGCAGCTCAGCTCAGCCCAGAGCTGCGATTTGAACCAGCGACCTTCCGATCACTAACTAACCTGCTCTACCCACTGAGCTACAGCCCCCCTTCAAACAAATCATGATGGTATATTTTGTTGAAAGCCTTTTTTGAGTTGATAATGAATTAAGAATACATTTATTGAAAGAAATTCTAAGAAATATTATAAGACTGATCTTAAGCCTACCTTTTGTCCATGAAAATGTGTGGGAACCCTGACTATAGATGATAGGATGATAAGATGAGGTAGAAACGGAACGCGCGGAGAAAGAAAGAAACGTGACATGTAGGGATGGGCAAAAATATCGATACGGCAATATTTCGCGATACTTTGCAGCCCAATACAATATCGATTTTTCAACTCCAAATATCAATAAATCGCAGTAGAGCGACTCTGCTGTGGGCGGGTGTATTTCTGTAGTAGAGAGAGTGGCTGAGGTCTTTGCAAAATAGATGGCAAGTTAACAACGCCTCCGCAATTTAAAGGTGATGTTTGGAATTACTTTGGCTTTAAAGTTAAGAGAGATGGCAAGAACAACGAGCTGGACAAAGAGAATATTACTGCCCGGAAATTTCATGGGAAATAATAAAATGGAGAGGCTGTATTGAATGAAATAGTTTTGACTCAATATGTCCTCTGATCAATATCATCTGATGTACATATACGTACAGGTACTTGTGTTTTCATCTTTATTTATATCGCAATATCGTGATACGTATCGTATCCAAAGTATCGTGATGCGTATCGTATCGTGAGGTTCTTGCCAATACACACCCCTAGTGACATGACGTGAAGTTGTCATGTTGTCACGCGTCGCCCATTTTAGAGGTAACGTTACACTAAAGGCAAGAGTAGGATTTTCCTTAAAAACAATGTATAGACTAAAAAAATCCCCCTCTATCACTTATAAGCTTATGTGTACTTCTTTTTAAATGTTTTGGTCTAATTCTAATTCTGTGTCGGGGCTGTCAGCCATGATTAATCCCATTTGGAAGGGAAATGCTGAAAGTTCCGTTTTCTCCGATTTGAGGTACACTGGAGAACTTTGGTCATTACAGTCTATCTTCTAGATAGAAAGGTCATCTTGGACTTAAATTGAAGCCCACAAATATGGGATGTTTTTCACATCCATGTAAGGCACTGATATGTATAATAAAATGCTTGAAAATGATTACCTTTGATGACAATTTGTCAAGCGTACACACATTTTTTTGTCTTTAAGGATAAACTGTCAGAATCTCTGCGAACCAATAGATCGGTGCTACGAGCAGCAGAGAGAAAATGGAGAAAATCACATCATTCTGACGACCTTGCCCACTACCACCACCTCCTCTCTGACTTCACCTCAGTGGTATCAGCAGGCAAATCTGCATTCTACCTGTCAAAGGTCAACTCCTCTGCCTCCAACCCCAGGAAACTATTCTCCTTATTTTCTTCTCTCCTTACCCCTCCCCTTCCTTCCTCCCTCACTCCTGATGACTTTGCAACCTACTTTACCGAGAAAGTGAAAGACATCAGTTCCTCATTTACTCCTATGCCCATTCAGAAAGCACCTTCCCTGACCGTCACCTCCATTGGCCTTACCTGCTTCAGCCCTCTCTCCTCTGAAGATGTTCGCACACTAGAAATATCTAACCGTGCCACCGCTTGTTCTCTTGACCATTCAACTGTCCTCCTATCATTCAGAAAATAACCTCCTTGACCCAAATCAGTCAGGCTTCAGGACTGGTCACTCCACTGAGATGGCCCTCCTCATGGTGACTGAGTCGCTTGGTGCCGCCAGAGCTTCATCCAACTCATCAGTCCTCGTTCTCCTCGACTTATCCTCCACATTTGACACAGTCAACCACCATATCCTCCTCTCCACTCTGGCTGAACTTGGCAATGCTGACTCTGCTCACACCTCTCCAGGTGTGACTCGCTGCCCATGTGAGCGTTGAAATCCCCCAGTAGAACGACGGAGTCCCCGGTTGGATCACTCTCCAGTACCCCTCCCAGGGCCTCCAAGAAGGTTGGGTACTCTGCACTGCTGATTGGCCCATAAGCTGAAACAACATTGAGAGACCTATCCCCGACCCGAAGGTGCAGGGAAGCGACCCTCTTGTTCACCAGGGCACGCGTCGCTTGTTTGGGTTGTGCCTGGCTGGGTCCCATGGGCAAAGACCCGGCCACCAGGCGCTCGCCTGCGAGCAGCAACCCCAGGCCTGGCTCCAGGGTGGGGCCCCGGTGACGCCATTTCTGGCGACGTACACTTCCTTGTTGTTTATCTGTTCATTAGGGGCTTTGGAACCGATCTTAAGCCCCTGGTAGGGTTGCAGCATAGCATCATAGCTCCTAGGATCATTCAGGTACCCCTCCACTATGATAAGGTGCTGGTTCAAGGAGGAGTCACCTCCTCACCTCAAGCTGAACCTTAGTAAAACTGAACTGCATGGACCTGTCAATCACTTTCAAGGATGTCATGGTATTGCCGTCATTGGTGGCAAGGAACCTGGGCGTAATCTTTGACGACAGACTGTCCTTCACCCCCAACATCACTGCTGTGGGTTAGGGTTAACCCTACGATCCTGCAGATTTGCCCTCTACAACATCCGCAGGATCCTGTCTTTCCTCACAAAAGACACTGTGCAACTCCTGGTCCAAGTGCTGGTCATTTCCCGCTTGGACTACTGCAACTTCCTCTTGGCTGGACTCCCAGCCTCAGCGACTAAACCATTGCAGCCAGGCCACTTGGCCTTTCGTGTTGTCAATTACTTAAGGGCACAAAGGCCAAAATCCAGGGGAGCAAGGCCATAAAATAAAACAATGATTTTAAGTCCACGTCCGTAATGAATTTAATTTAAGGACTAAGAATGGATAAATATCTGTGAAATGAATACATAAAACAGGGTCAGGCGAGACATTTTCAACTTTCAACTATTTATTAATTGCATTTATTTATTTTTATAATATTTTTTTACATATACCACAAAGTAGCAATCACGTATGCCAGGTTAGAAGATGAAGATGGGGATGGAGAGTCAGGGAGAGTTTCAGCGTGTGAACCGTCCCAGTGTGAACGGATAAACCGGAGGCGCGGAGCGCGGGCATGTCGGTCCAACAGTCTGATAACGGCACAGGTCCTTCAATCAACTAAATACAGAGAAATGTCCCACAGAGCAACATTACAGGACCAAACAAAGGTAACGTAGTAACTTTAACTGTCTTTGGCAACTTATATGAAGAAAAAAAAATACCACAGCTGTACGTGGAGCAGCGTCCGACCTCCTGTCTGTCCTCTTGTCTGTCCTCCCAACTCTTTGTCACATTTCTGCCTGAAAAACAGCGTCTGTCACCGGCAAAAAAAAACTTTAACTCAACCAGTGTTTGTGGTGAAAATAAATCACTGCGACTGCCAGCCCTCCTGACCGAGACTTCAGGGAACACCTGGGAAACACCGCCGCCGTCATCACGCCTCTTTAGGAGCCGCAGCGCCGGCTTTCTCTGTGAATTACACAGCGATACAGCGGAGATGCTTCGCTCTGTGTGAATCACCATCTTCGGAGAATTAGCGAACCACTGCTCCAGAGTTAATGCAGCTGTGTAAAAAGGGCTACTGTCTTAACTCAGACTTGGCAACTTTTTCCTCCTCTCTTGTCTCTGCCACGCGGACGTCGGGGGTGCGTTTGATGAAGTCTCCTTGTTAGCCAGTGATAGATTACTGTCAAGCTGTCGTTGTAGCCCGCCCGAGCGGTTCATGCCAGGCTTGAATCGAACCTACCACTGTTGATGTACGCATCGTCTCATTTGATGTTGCCAATATGTCATAAAAAGACGCATTTCTTTTCCGCAAAAAAGGTGCCGGTGTTTAGAGCCGTGTTGACAGGGAAGAGGCAGAGGAGAAAACTGCAAAATCAGCTAGGGCACTGCAGGCGGGGCATCAAGGCCACTGTGGCCTTAGGGCAGATATTTTTTTCAGGGGCATGGGGCCGAATTGCGGTGAAATTCTTGTGCTGATTGCAGCGTATCCAGAACGCTGCAGCGTGCCTTGTGTACAATCTTCCCAAATTCTCCCATTTGACTCCCCTCCTCCATGACCTCCACTGGCTTCCTGTTACGGCCCGCATCCAATTCAAGACGATGGTGCTGGCATTTTCAAGGCCATCAACGGAAGTGCACCCATCTACCTCGAAATACTGGTCAGACCACACGCCCCAGCAAGAGCACTTCGCTCATCTATGTCAGCTGGCCGACTGGTACCCTCATCGCTGATATCAAACAAGCCTGCACAGCGAAGTCGCGACTATTCTTTGTTTTGGCACCTCAGTACTGGAACGAACCCCCAACCAATGTCAGGACAGCAGAATAACTTGCCCACTCATTTATTGGGACTTCACCTTGACCCGGCATAGCATCATCCCTCCGCGCCCCCCCCCCCCAAAAAAAAATTGTATGCACTTGTATGTTTGTATCGTTAATACTTATATCATATAGCAGTAATAATCCTCAGATGAGGGCTTGACAATTGTTTCTATATTTCTTTCACTCCATCGACAATGATATGTAGGTAGGTGATAGGTTTCTCTCTTGTGACAAATGTTCTTATTGTAAGTCGTCTTGGACAAAAGCGTCTGCTAAATGCCATAAATTTAGATGTAAATGTAAATGTCTTCATCAACAGTATAAACGTGGAGTTTGTTCATAAAAGAATCTGCAGAGGCAAGGCTGGGTGGAATGATAGAGAAATCTTTATTGAAACAGATCTCAAGCCTGCTTCCGAACCAGTGTGGCCACACTCTGGTATTCACAAATCTATGGCAAAATTAAGCCCAACACTTTGCCCTCTGCTCTATCAGAAATCCTCTTGAGCCTTCGATCTCGGAAATCTACAAGTCACCACCACACCTTTCTCTGCCTGTGCAGGCCTTTTAAAAGACAATTCGCCCACACCTACCTACTTTTACTAATTGGTTACTTTGGTGGATTGAGAATCCATCTATCCAATAGGAGAAAGAGGAGCTGATCTGCCTCACGCCGCTTTGGAATAACTCATCTTCCGTGCAAAAAAAAAGATGGGCTCCTCCCTACTCTCCCCCTCTCTTGGGTCAGTTTCCCCTTGCAATTTTCACCAATTGCCTGGCCATGGTTGGATTTGTTAGGAGTGCACTGAGATAAATTAGGGTGTGGCGCTATGTGCCACACCTAATGGGGGTGGGTACCCTTCAGTGGGTTTAGTTATTGAGGTATCTTATTAAAAGTTGCTGGAGGAAAGACAAATAAATTAATCATGGGAACGCCACCATGCAGTTATAACATGACCAGGCCCCTATCTAAATGAATGAGGAGCAAGCCAGAAATTCACTTAGGACAGAAAACCTGCACAGGTGGGATGACCACTCTGTTGGGAATTGATATTGATTACTGATTATTAATTAATATGTTATTAGTAGGGCTGTCAAACGATAAATTTTTAAATCGCGATTAATCACATTTTGTCCATAGTTAACTCGCGATAAATCGCAATTTTTTTGGCAAATTTTTTCTGTTCGAAATATATCTTAATGTATTTTTTCATGCTCTTAATACTTTAAAGAAACTTCTCTCCTCCCAGAAGTTCACTTATGTACCTGTCATATAAGTGAAAAAGTACTTCAGTTATTGAATATTATGCCAAAGCACATTTTTTCCAAACAAAAAATTGTATAATGACCAGCAGGAGACTACTGATGTGTGGAGTGATTTTGGAATCACTTGAACATTTTTTGTTGTATCTCTTTTCCGTGTTGCACTTTGAGGACGGTCCCTGCGCCCTCGTCTCACAGCCGGCTGACCACGGAGACCAGAGTTAATGTCCAGACACTCGTTTTGACGAAAATACGGTTGTAGCCCGTTGTCTTCCTCATTACGGTAGTACAGAGTCATTGTTTGTGTTTTAACAATGTTTCGCTTATGAGTTATTGATCCGGGAAATTCGAATCAGTGAATATATTTCCAACTTTACTGAACTAACTCATGCCACATAAATCAATTACATAAATCAGGGGTGGACTGGGACAAAAAATCGGCCGTGGCATTTTTGGCTTTGACCGGCCCCTCATAATTAGCGGAGCACAAGCGGAAAAAAAAACATAACTTTTTGTCTTTAGGCTTATTAGAAATTTACAGTTTACTTTAGAAGTCTATCAAAAAACCATTGTGGAAAGCAAATAAGTCAATTTACTCAACACATAGTTCTAACTCTTTCTCTATTTCAAGCATAATGTATCATCAACATCCTAAATCTCAGAGGTTTAGTGTCTTTTGTTATGTCCACCACTTTTGTCTGCTCTGTGGAGTTCAATTGATTATTAGGGCCCGAGCAGGTCACAGACCTGTGAGACCCTATTGTAATTGGAAAAATTATTCTTCTTATTATTATTATTAATCCGATCCGAGTTCGACTGCAGTTTTGGATGCCTGAACATGAACG
>CAEMYA010000265.1:106683-165722 GCA_903131615.1 Diplodus sargus
AGAGGGTTGAAAGAGCTGAAAAAGCCGAACATTTTAACATTTGAATGGTTTGAATAGCTGAAGGTATGCTGAAGTTATAGCAGAATGAAATTTTAAAAAATCCCCATAAGGATGAATGGGAAAAATGTTGCATAAAAAGCTTAATATTTCCAAAAGTATAATAGTTAGAAATGAGAAAAATACAAGCACTAATGTCCTTAAAAAGCTGCACATTTTGATATTTGAATGGTTTCAATAGCTCAAGATTTGAAGGAGAAGAAGCGTGCCGAAAAACATACGGAAGCAGGAATAATAAAAAGAAATTCCAGAAGAACAATAGTGTGAATGCTGCAAGCATTCACACTAATTAAAGAATTCCGTGAAAACGAAGAACATATGTTGTGAATGCCTTCTGCATTCACAACCAATAAAACTCCAGATTGGTCATGCCACCTGTGACCCTGCTTCTCCACACTGCAACCCCTCTGCCTTTCTCAGTAACTTTCAGCACCTTTAACTGTGCACTTTAAAGCACATAATGGCCAAATTAAAGCCTTCATCAAGTCCTTTAGATTTTATGCCTGCAAGATTTCTCAAAGAGGTTTTTAACAGTGTTGGTCCCACTATTTTATTGATTGTAAATAGCTCTCTGTCCACTGGCTATGTTCCCTCCTGCCTTAAGCATGCAGTAGTGAGCCCAATTCTTAAGAAAACGAGCCTGGACCCTACTGATTTTAAAAATGCTAGACCTATTTCCAAATTACCATTTTTATCAAAAGTTTTAGAGAAGACTGTTTACTTAGAGTTGATTTCTTTTATGAATATTTACGATATCTTTGAAAATTTCAATCAGGTTTCCATGCACGTCATAGTACTGAATCTGCTCTAATTAAAGTAACAAACAACCTTTTACTTATAGCTGATGCTGGTGATCAATTTTAATTCTTCTGGATTTGAGCTCTGCATTTGACACCGTGGATTACTCAATCCTATTGGATTGCCTTGAGGAGTGGGTCGGCATCAAGGATACTACCCTAAAATGGTATAAATCTTACTTATCAGACAGGTCTTTCTCAGTAGCTATGGGCAATGCCTCCTCATCAGTGGCCCCTTTGACCTGTGGTGTTCCCCAAGGCTCCATCCTTGGCCCCTTGTTATTCTGTATATACCAATGGGACATATCATAAACAAACACAAAATCCAGTACCATTGTTGTGCAGATGGACACACATTTATGTCCCATTAAAAACTGGTGAAGGTGGTAATTTTAATCATCTTTTATCCTGTCTACCAGATATAAAGTGCTGGATGTCCCAAAACCTCCAGTTAAACGAAAACAAATCGGAAATAATTCTCTTTGGTCCCCCAAAGTCCATCACCATTTTACAGAATCATCTTGGATTCTTGTCTTCACATGTCAAACCGACAGCCAGAAACCTGGGTGTGATATTTGACAGCAACCTTTCTTTAGAAAAACAAATAACAAATGTTGTTCAGTCATATTTCTATCAATTAAGGAGCATCTCAAAGATCAGGTCTTTTCTCTCGCAGCCTGATCTCGAGAAGGTCATCCATGCTTTTATTTCTTCTCGGCTAGATTATTGTAATGCATTGTTGTCAGGGTTAAGCCATCTCACACCTTCAGCTGGTACAAAACGCAGCTGCCTGGCTTTTAACAAATACTACACGACAAGAGCATATCATCCCTCTTTTAGCCTCTCTTCACTGGTTGCCAGTCAGTTTTAGAATTGATTTTAAGATTTTACTGATCACTTTTAAAGCACTTCATGGTTCAGCCCCCAGCTACATTGCTGAATTGCTACTCCCCTATGAGCCAGGGCGCAGCCTCAGATCCTAAGGCAGGGCTCTGCTGGTTGTTCCTGAGCCCCTGCTCAGGACTAAAGGTGGCTGGGCTTTTGCAGTCAAGGCCCCTCAGCTCTGGAACTCCCTGCCTGAGAGTCTGAGACTTGCAGAATCAGTAACATATTTTAAATCACTTCTCAAAACTTATTTTTTTCCAAAAAGCATTTTACTAATTTAATTAACTAGTGCAGTGCCCGTAGGAAATATGTGTTCCTATAGAAAAGTGGGAGGTTAAGAAGCATTTTCATGGATGGCCAAATGAGGCTGTGTTTGAAGGTGGAAAGTCAGGTATATTTAGGTTTGTTGTGAAATCTGATATTCCAGGGAATAATTGGCCGTTTGTGACTATTTTTGATTTTGCCATTATATTTCACCTTAAAACTATTTACTTGGTGTGATTATTTTCAGCACAACCTCACAAGAAGTCCCTCCCACAATTTCCTGTTCCGGCTAGCAGCTAGCGACACACAAACATCCACAGATTCCGATTCCACTTTGTTGTCCGCGTGTCTCTGCATCTCCTCAGACCCGAACAGACCGGTCCAGTCTCGTTTAGTCTCATTAATCCACAACAGTCAGTTTAGATCATGCACAGAACAGAACGTGACTGAACCGCCGGCAAAATCCCGGTCCAGTGTGCGCCGCTGCAGGTATAAATCCGCTCTCCTCAGACCCGAACAAACATGGTCCGGTCTCATTTAGTCTCATTAATCCACAACAGTCAGTTTAGATGCACAGAACAGAATGGGACCGAACCGCCGGCTAACTCCCGGTCCAGCTTGCGCTGCCGCAGGTATATCCAAACAAATGCGAAGTCGCACACCACTGAACCAAACGGCAGCCATGTTGAAACTCTCAGGTCATTCTGATCCTGATCCGCAGAGATATTTGAGGCACACACACACACACACGCACACACACACACACACACACACACACACACACACACAGAGACAGATATTCCTTGCTTCCTTGCAGATTATGAATTAATTTATACATTATACATTTTAAACTTATGCTCACACAAGTGAGCTTTATAGATTCTTTAGCTTTAGCTTTAGCTGGATATTTCTGTTGTATAATAATATATAAGGGTTTTAAGTGTCCTGTTATAATGAGAAAAAGAAAAAATACAGTCGTTTTGGGCAGTGATAGCAAAACTGTACACTGTACACATACATTTTACTCAATAAAAGTTTCAGTGACGACTTGAGGCTGGTGCTCAACGTGATTCCGCTGCACATTCAAAGATTCACACACACACACACACACACACACACACACACACACACACAGGAACAAATTGTTGCTGGGCAAACAGTCTCCTATTGTCATATTCAGGCTGACCTACAGAGTAACAGGGTGGCTGTTACAGCCACAGGCCAGCACCCTCACAGGCTCTGGCCTTTTACTCCATTTTTAGCACAAGAACTTCTCCTGTGATGACTGACATTTGAAGCTACCATATTGAAATATTGTTTTGTTAATTAACGTCACTTTCTTTTTTCCAAGACAATATACATCAAATTGATATCTTCAGTAGTGTAATAAACACTGCCCTCAGAGCTGGCCCTTGACATAGGCCGTGTAGGTGAATGCTAAAGGGTGCCGACATCCACGGAGGTGCCGCAGACGGGGGAAGAAAAAAAAACTTTGTTTTTTCATTACAACTATTATTTCCAAATAGTATATAAGCCTAGAGCAACATAACTTAATAGCAAAGCCTATATATATACCCCCATGTATTTACACACATATATATATACATATATATATATAGGCTTTGCTATAAAGTTATGTTGTGTTATGTTATATATATATATATATATATATATATATATATATATTGATTGATTGATTTCAGTGCACTGCTTTTTGCAATCTGGTTAGACTGGATTGCATTGAATGAAAAGTTGAAATGAATTAGTCTATATTAGTCTTATGTATAGCACACACCAAGCATCTGTTTTTTTTATGTTCTTTAAATCAAAAAAAACTTTTAAAATGTTTCACCACCACCCCTAGTGACACAGCATCAGATGCTCCTGTCCCATCTACCTCCGCACAGCAGAGTGACACAGCATCAGGCCTAAAGGCTGCACCAATAGACCCTGCTTACTTTTCTAACTGACAAAGTAAAAAGAGAGTTAGTTCACAGAGGACCAATTTATCACATTTCTTTCTTCAATTTTAGTTTGGTGTGAATTTTTTGACTTAAAAGAAATAATAACTAAGAAATACATTAAAATAATTAAAAAAGAAATATTAGTTTCTGAGTGAGTGTGTGAAAATGTATTGTAAAACTGACAGAGATGGAAGGGAGCACCAGCTAAAATCTTGCCCAGGGCACCAAATTTGTCAGGGCTGGCACTGACTGCCCTTTATACATACACTAGTAAGTTGTACTTTATTTGTCATAGTTCATTAAGTGTATGAGCAGAGTATGTTTGATGAGATTAATTTCATCACAGAAGACGGTGACTATGGCAACTGCAGGGCATTCCTCATAAAGTGTGAGTTAAATTTCAAATTTCAAGTTGACTTAATCCATTCTGATCGTTCGAAGATCACTCTACATTGCCTACATTTCTCATCTGTCTGGTCGAGCTGAAACTTGGGCCATGGCTGAATGAAACAGGAGACTGGCTGACTGTCACTCATTGCAACTGCTCACAAAGACTTTCACCAAGAGATTCCACGTGGTGTCACCAGGTCAGGAAGCTCCCAGTGTTAGGTAGGGGGGTAGGGGAGGTTCAGGGGGAAATGATTATCATCATGGAGATTCAATGCAGGAATGTCAGGAAACCTGAACTTTAATACTTCCAGGATTTATTTCTGAACTTCAAGAAAGGATTAAATCTTATCACTTGATGCACTAAATAAATACACATTGATAATGAATCTTATAAAAGTAAACAACGATTAGAAATTGTCAAAACCAGGAGTCACGTGGTACACCCACCCAAGATGGCTGCTTAGGGAGAGGCAGAGCTCGCACTTCCCGTAAATCCCCCTAAAAAACTTAAATTTAAGTCGTTGCTCTGATTGCATTTGCTTTTTGGACATTCTTGGGAGGTGGCATGAGTCAGAAAAGTCACTACTTCACTCGCAATCAGCCTCTTAATTCAAGAGGAAAGCCAGCGCCGGACCCCCAGCTAACGCCACAGCCTAAAATGACCGACACACCGGTTGCATCTGGAAGTCCTCCTACAGAGAGCGTGGCGGCTGAGTTGACCAGCATCCGAGCTATCCTTGAGATCCTGGCTAAAGACATGAACGAGGTGAAAAACGGAGTCGAGTCTTTGAACAAAACTGTTAACAGGCTCGGCGGTAGGATCACGGAAGCTGAAGAGAGAATATCCCGGCTAGAGGACGAAGAAGCTAACGCTAACCCAATCATGAAAAACGTGGTGAAATAGAATCAACAGTTGCGGGAGAAAGTGACGGCACTGGAGGGATTTTCCCGACGCCAGAATATCAGAATCTCTGGATTTAGAGAGGGAATGGAGGGCCGGGACTTAGAAGGATGCTTCAAAACTCTGTTAAATGAGGCGCTGGACATTGAAGCTGATGCTTGGTATGAGATAGACAGAATCCACCGTGTCGGCCCGGCTCCTGCTAACGACGCAAGGCCGAGGCACATCATCGTCCGCTTTGTGCGGGACAAAGCCAAGGCCACAGTTCTCACAGCTGCAAGGAATGAGAAGCAGATCACCAGGAGGGACACGAGGGTCCGCTTTTTTCAAGACTACGCCCAAGAGATACAGGAAAAACGCAAGAAATATGATGAGGTACGGCGTATACTGCAACAACGCAAGATTGATTACTCATTGCGTTACCCTGCTGTTATGACTTTCACATTGGATAACCGGCGACTCCGATTCACAAGCCCTGCGGAGGTGAAGAGTTTTATTCAGCGGCCGGAAAACAACGGAATCTCCCGCTGAGGACGGCGGGGGATAGGTGCCAACTTAACATGGGTGAAAAGGGAAGAATCGGTTTGTTGTGGATTAATCTAAATTAATAAACTGACTTATTATCACCGCTCACAATGCGGATGACAACTAGACTCAGATGGAGGTCTGATTTTGGATGAGCGCCTTATCTATTTTTTTTTTAAATTTTCTTTCTGTCCGGTCATACACTCATGGCCCGCTGAGATGTCACAGACCATTTAAGACTGAAGTTAAGTGTAGACAATGCGCTCGATTTTGTTGGAAGGTTTTTCCTTTATTTATTTTTTTGTTCTTCACTGAACGGGTAAGGTATGATTTAATTTACTTTCCACACCCGCTTAACTCCAACAACAGTATATTCAGGGTTCGAATTACACAGTGGCTTTCGGGGGAGCCCTATTTTCCAGTGTCACACGCACATACGAAATGCGCGGCAACGCGATCAATTGCAGGGTAACTGCGAAAAACATTCTGTTACTACTACAGACAGTTAATACTGTTAATAGCATTTCGGAGAGGCTAAATAACAACATTATAGGGCTACTGCTTCAATACATCTTCAATACATTATTAATAGGCTACATTTAATAATCAGAGCAAAAAAATAAATAAATAAATAAATACAAAATCAGCAGGGACACAGTCAAAGTTGTCCTGCTTCTCATACACACTCCTTCAAGAATCACATGTGGTAAACCAATAAAGCTGAACATTTGTCAAACATCGTATAGCAAACTTAAGAAACTTTAGAAATAAAGAGACTTCTTGTGCATGTACTATTATTTCCATTGCTGATATCAAAAACGGATGAGTGCAGCTTTAACAATTGTATTTGGAAAACACGAACAGGACACATGCAGAAGCACAATTTCTCACTCAGAACTGAGATCAGAACTGTCGTTTCCTCTCTCTGTGTGGATACTTTGGGTGGGTAAATTGAATTAGGGCTGAAAGTTCTGTTTACAACCACGCAAAGAAAGCAGACTCAAACGCACTGACAGCGATGATAGGCGCGACTCAATTATCGCTTTCAGTGCGGCCAGCAGCAGTCACACCGAGGATCAACAGCTGAGGAGCGGTGGAGGCTCCGATCCTCCCCGCCGGACTTTACCGGCCTTTATCGATCGCGTCATAACGCTTTTGGTGTGTGTTCGGCCATTTAAAACAATAAGTTTACTATATGTACAGAAAATCAAAATCTATGTGACACAAAAATGAACCGCGTTTTAGAGCTCCCCCTAAATATCTCCAAGTAGGCTTTCAGGGGACCTCAGGTCCTTTTTAGGGGAGCCGAGCTCCCCTTAGCTCCCCCGTAATTCGAACCATGAGTATATTGTATATGAGAAGATGTCAATGTACGTTATAGCGGTGGATCGATTTCGGACATAGACCTTTATAGTTCCTCCGCAGTTTGAGAGTGGTCTAAGTAAACTCAATGACTTTAATAACCTGAGTAATGTGAATGAGTGAGGGATGGGAATGGGCGAGTTGGGAGGAGGGGAGTCATAAATGGGATCCTTGTGTACTACTGACCTGCAGAAAACCTGTTTATTGTTTTATAGTTTAACCCAACGGTTCCAGCTGTTCATGCTGCTTTTTTTTTTCTTTTTTTTTTTTCTCCTGTCTGTGTTATTGTGCCTACAATGTTGTACAATTATGCTTATTTTGTCCAATGATTCTTGCCAGGAAATTAGTTATAACTGTGTGTGGATTGAACAGACAGAGCTCTGTGGGGGTTGTTACCTATTTAGACAAATTTAATAAAACACTGCCAGATGACTATATTTAAAATAGTGTCATGGAATATAGCAGGATGCCACAATGTTGTGAAAAGGAAAAAGATCCTCACCTATTTGAAACAGAAGAAAACCGACTTAGCTTTATTCAGGAGACGCATTTAAATGATGATGAATCTGTAAAATTAAAAAGGGATTGGGTGGGTCAAGTTTATTTTAGCACTTATTCCAACAGGAAAAGAGGGGTGACCATATTGGTTAGGAAGAACATAGACTTTCGAGTACTGAAACATTACTCTCATCATGAAGGTAGATGGGTAATTTTGGATGCTGTGTTAGAGGGTCAGAAAATAACTTTTGTAAATGTTTATGCGCCGAATGCATCACAACCAGAGTTTTTTCATGAAATCTGCAATATAGTAAGGAGTATAGGGAATGTTAACATCATAATTGGAGGAGACTTTAACCAGGTTAGGGATGTGTATTTGGATAAATCCTCCCAACCTAGGCCAGTTAATGACCCAGCATGCGCTGCTGTAGATGTGATGATGGAAGATCTGGGATTGGTTGATGTGTGGAGATTACTCTATCCTCAAGAGAGAGATTATACGTTTCTCTCTAACCCACACTCTACCTATTCCAGAATTGGACGAAGTCAGAGGCCATGCCAATCTCTAAAATATGTCCTCCGGCCATTGGGGAATCATGGCAGTACAAGTGGATGCCAGCAGGCCTGACCTATCTAGGGATCAAGCTGACACCAGGATTGGTCAAAATAATACAATCTAACATCTCTCCAGTTATTCGGGCTATTCAACCTTTCTTACAAAACTGGGCTAAATTGAATATATCTTTGTTGGGTAGGATTAACTTGGTCAAGATGATCATTTCTCCTAAAATCCAATACATCCTGTATATGCTGCCATTAAGTTTTTCTCCTAGCCTTTTGAAACTATACAATTCTGTCATAGAGAGTTATATATGGGCAGGCAAAAAACCAAGCTTTAACCGATCAAAGTTATATGCGGCCAAAGACAGTGGAGGCCTATCGTTGCCTAAAATAGAGTGGTATCAATATGCTTTTTCACTCACCCAGTTAGCTAAGATAAATAATTTGCGGGAGCGAGTGCCTTCCTGGGTTAAAATAGAAGAGGAACTTGTGGCTCCAACCTCCCTTGAGGCATTTCTGACTCAGATGGGAAGACCGGTACCCTTTAAGGATCCTGTTTTGACCTTTGTTCAAGAAACCTGGATGAGTGCTCATCAACATATAAAATGTAGTCCGTATCTTACCCCTAAATCCTCTATTTGGTATAACAAAAAAATATTAATTGGCAAAAAACCCATTATGTGGAAGAAATGGGCAAAAGCTGGAATAAACTTGCTTTGTGATCTGTTTAGCAAAAATGGATTGAAGTCATTTGATGAAGTTAAGCAAGAGTATAACCTTGCACAAGAGGATTTTTGGAAATTCCTACAAATTGGGCACTGCTTTAAAGCTACTCGGGGGAAGAACCCTGACCCCGTGACTAGGATTCAGGAGTTAGTCCAGGTAACTAAACATAAAAAATGTGGAGCCTCTAAATTCTATGGGATTCTCAGGGAGGCGCGACCACCCCACCTGGAGGGGTTGAAACTGTGCTGGGAGAAAGATGTGGGCGAACAGATTTCAGCTGATAAATGGATGAAGTTGGTTGCATCCTGGCATGGCTGCTCTCGTGAGGCACAGTCTCAGCTTATTCAGTACAAATTGTTTAATAGAAACCACTGGACCCCCAGTAAAATGGCCAAGCTAAAACTTAGGGACAGTAACTTATGTTGGAGGTGTGAGAAGGAAGTGGGGACTCTTGTACACATGTTGTATTATTGTGAAATGCCAATTTGTGGGAAGGGGTTGTTGCCCTCTTAAATGATCTATTCAGATTACAACTCACCAAGACTCCAACTCTATGTATTCTGGGTCTGCTGCCAGACAATAACACTTAAACTGGAAGACAAAAGTTATGGATACGTTTGGCTACTATAACAGGATGTAGAATAACTCTGAGACACTGGAAGTCTTCCACTCTCTGCTGTTTTAAGGAATGGACTGAACAAATGACAAGAATGGCTACATATGAGCGAGTCACTTACAGAGTAATGGGGAGAGAGGATATCTTTAATCAAGTCTAGGGCCCCTTCTTGATGTCAATAGAGGGGTTGTCTGTCTGAATATAAGGCATCGGAACTGATCCAATCCAGTATAGCATTTGAGCGGTAGAATAAGAGGACAAATGTTAAATATAAGTGTAAGGCACATGTTGTTGTTGTTGTTGTTGTTGTTGTTGTTGTTGTTGTTCCGGTGGCACCGGAATAACGGTGGTTTATTAGACTACATACATAGAGGGAATCATTTTAGTGGCCTTTGAATTAAATGTTGCAGTCAGTGAAACAAAGCATTGATTTGTCACTAGTATCAACTGACAATGGGAGACACTGCAACCATGAACCTCCCTAAAGGCAAGAATGAAAGAGAAAAACAATAACAGATCAATACCAGTGATGTGTTCAATATGGACAGAAACACCAGGGTATTTGTAAGTCATCCATTCCAACCATAGACTGATAAACTATGAAAATTGAAATCTATGGATCTATATAACGAGGTAGCCTGGCAGAGTTTACGCTAGACTTTTGTGATGGTCTAAATGTCCGTAAATACTTCAGAACAATCGCTGGTGTAACTTTAGACTCAAACACAGTTTCTTAAAATCGACTCACCAATAACAGGGGGTGGGCCGAAAATGTTTTGTATGTATGTATGATATGAAATAAGTTTTAAATCCAAGAAAAATGGGGGACTTCAACGCCCACGTGGGCAGCGACAGTGTTGCCTGGAGGGGTGTGATTGGGATGAACGGTCTCCCCGATCTGAACCCGAGTGGTGTTTTGTTTCTAGACTTCTGTGCTAGTCATAGTTTGTCCATAACAAACACCAGGTTCAAGCATAAGGGTGTCCATATGTGCATTTGGCACCAGGATGCCCTAGGCCGGAGGTCAGTGATCGACTTTGTGGTCGTGTCATCTGACCTCCGGCCGTATGTCTTGGACACTAGGGTGAAGAGAGGGGCTGAGTTGTCAACTGATGACCGCCTGGTGGTGAGTCGGATCCGCTGGCAGGGGAGGAAGCTGGACAGACCTGGCAGACCCAAACGTATTGTGAGGGTCTGCTGGGAACGTCTGGCAGAACCCTCTGTCAGGGAGGTCTTCAACTCCCACCTCCGGGAGAGCTTTGACCAGATACCGAGGGAGGCTGGGGACATTGAGTCCGAATGGACAGTGTTCTCCACTTCCATTGCGGATGCGGCTGTCCGGAGCTGTGGCCGTAAGGTCTCCGGTGCCTGTCGTGGTGGCAATCCCCGAACCCGGTGGTGGACTCCGGAAGTAAGGGATGCTGTCAAGCTGAAGAAGGAGTCCTATCGAGCCTGGTTGGCCCGGGTGACTCCTGAGGCAGCTGACGGAGGCCAAATGCGTGGCGGCGCGGGCAGTCGCAGAAGCAAAAACTCGGGTCTGGGAAAAGTTCGGGGAGGCCATGGAGGAGGACTACCGGTCGGCCTCGAAGAAAATCTGGCAAACCATCCGGCGCCTCAGGAGGGGGAAGCAGTCCTCCACCAAGACCGTTTACAGTGGAGGTGGGGAGCTGTTGACCTCGACTGGGGACATTGTTGGGCTGTGGAAGGAATACTTCGAGGATCTCCTCAATCCCACTGACACGCCTTCCATAGAGGAAGCAGAGACTGGGGTCTCAGAGGTGGATTCATTCATTACCCAAGCCGAAATCACTGAGGTAGTTGGGAAGCTCCTCAGTGGCAAAGCACCGGGGGTGGATGAGATTCGCCCTCAGTACCTCAAGTCTCTGGATGTTGTGGGGCTGTCTTGGTTGACACGTCTCTGCAGCATCGCGTGGCAGTCGGGGACAGTGCCTCTGGACTGGCAGACCGGGGTGGTGGTCCCCCTATTCAAAAAGGGGGACCGGAGGGTGTGTTCCAACTATCGGGGGATCACACTCCTCAGCCTCCCTGGGAAAGTCTATTCCAGAGTACTGGAGGGGAGAATTCGTCTGATAGTCAAACCTCGGATTCAGGAGGAACAATGCGGTTTTCGTCCGGGCCGAGGAACACTGGACCAGCTCTATACCCTCCGCAGGGTGCTCGAGGGTTCATGGGAGTTTGCCTAACCAGTCCACATGTGTTTTGTGGATCTGGAGAAAGCATTCAACCGTGTCCCTCGTGGCATTCTATGGGAGGTGCTCCGGGAGTACGGGGTCGGAGGCCCTCTGTTAAGGGCTGTACGGTCCCTTTTCGACCGGAGCAGGAGCCTGGTTTGCATTGCCGGCAGTAAGTCAGACCTGTTCCCAGTGCATGTTGGACTCCAGCAGGGCTGCCCTTTGTCACCGGTTCTGTTCATTATTTTTATGGACAGAATTTCTATGCGCAGCCACGGGCCGAAGGGGATCTGGTTCAGGAGCCACTGGATTTCATCTCTGCTTTTCGCGGATGATGTGGTCTTGTTGGCTCCTTCGAGCCAGGACCTCCAGCATGTCCTGGGGCGGTTTGCAGCCGAGTGTGAAGCGGCTGGGATGAGAATCAGCACCTCCAAGTCCAAGGCCATGGTTCTCGACCGGAAAAAGGTGGCTTGCTCCCTCCAGGTTGGGGGAGAGTTCTTGCCTCAAGTGGAGGAGTTTAAACATCTTTGGTCTTGATCACGAGTGAGGGAAGGATGGAACGTGACATTGACAGGCGGATTGGTGCAGCGGCCCCAGTAATGCGGTTGTTATATCGGTCTGTCGTGCTGAAGAGAGAGCTGAGCCGAAAGGCGAAGCTCTCGATTTACCGGTCAATCTACTTTCATACTAGAGGTCGACCGATTCATCGGTTTGGCCGATGAATCGGCCCGATAGGACGTTTTACAAACTATCATAATTAACGGAAAATGGCCCCGATAGTGGCCGATGTTTTTTTTTTTTTTTTTTTCCCGCAGCGCCATGAACTGCTCCTTCCTGCCTGCTGCTCTCTGTCTCTCTGATCACTGAGGGGCGGGGCTGCTCTGCACACACAGCGTGCATGGGGGGGAGAGAGAGAGACGGAGCGTGAGCAGAGCAGCGGCAGCAGAGAGAGGAGAAGGAGGTGGAGACGACGACACGCGTCACTGTAAGTATATTAAAACCTTCACAAGTTGAAATCAACAGACATAAACTCCTTGGTGGAGGCAATAAGTACCTCAACAAGCATAAACTTGCATCATATTTCAGCATAAACAGCTACATTTCCACCGGCAAGTTTTACACAACCACACGTGCTTGTTAAGCTAACAATTAAGAGCTCCTTAAAAACAAGCTAAAAGAAAGCTGTCTCTGTGTAGTCTGTTCATCTTAGTTTGCCATGAATCTTAAAATTTGGCAATTTCTTGTAAACTTTAGCCGCTGGCTGAGACAAACCAGCGCCCCCCCCCCCCATGGAGGTTATATAGTGACTTTGCTGTTGGAAACTTTACTGTTGCTGCAGTGGGTAAGCTAGGCTATATTTGGAAATGAATTCCGAATTTATTCTTTTAAAAAAGATAGCCTAATTAAAAAAACAAACCATTCTTTAGTAGTGATAAAGAACAGAACTGTTTAGAGTATATAAGATATAAGTTAAGGATAAAAGTTACAGTTTATGGGAGGATGAGAAAATCACAGTTCAAATCCCTTCACTCTATACGCCTTGTTTAACTAGTGTTATTTTATTTTTTATGGCATACAGTATCATCACTTTGAGTAACTTTGATGTTCAGTTCCAGATTTCATTTAGGTGTTTAGGCTGATGTTCAGTATATTCATTTAGGTGTTTATTACATTGAGACTGATGTTCAGTTATGCAGATTTATTTATTTCGGTATTTATTACTTTTATATCCAGTTCAAGATTTATATATTTATTTTGGTATTTATTACTTTGAGTTTGATGTTCACTTTACGATTTTATACATTTGGATATTTATTAGCTGTTCAGTAAAGCAGTTGCTGCTAATAAAGTCAGAGATTGTGAATTTCCAACAGTGTTGAATTTTTTCGGTAGGGGGGTGGGGTATCGGCCGATTAATCGGCTATCGGCTTTTTCCTGCTCCAAACTATCGTTATTATATCGGCCTTTAAAAATCCACTATCGGTCGACCTCTAGTTCTTACCCTTACCTATGGTCATGAACTTTGTGTCATGACCGAAAGAAAAAGATCCCGGATACAAGCGGCCGGAATGAGTTTCCTCCGCAGGGTGGCGGGGCGCTCCCTTAGAGATAGGGTGAGGAGCTCTGTCACCCGGGAGGAGCTCGGAGTAGAGCCGCTGCTCCTCCACATCGAGAGGAGCCAGCTGAGGTGGCTCGGGCATCTGTTTTGGATGCCCCTTGGATGCCTCCCTCGGGAGGGAAACCCAGAGGAAGACCCAGGACACGCTGGTGTGACTATGTCACCCACCTGGCCTGGGAACGCCTTGAGATCCTGTGTCTATAGGATTTTTAGGCGGTCAAGCCCCCTTGTGGTCCAATTGTTGAAAAACGCGTGCTAAAGTGCCCTTTTGGGAGCCAAAATGCGCGCTAAAGTGATCTCTTGGGAGCCAAAACGAGCACTAAAGTGACCTCTTGGGAGCCAAAACACATGCTGAAGTGCCCTCTTGCTTGGCAAAACACACTAAACTGCCCCCTTGGCTGGTTAAAACATGATAAACTGCCCTCTTGGATGGCAAAATGCACACTAAAGTGCTCTCTTGGGAGCCAAAACGCACGCTAAAGTGTCCTCTTGGGAGCAAAAACGCACGCTAAAGTGCCCTCTTGGGAGCCAAAACGCATGCTAAAGTGCCCTCTTGCTTGGCAAAACACACTAAACTGCCCCCTTGGCTGGTTAAAACATGATAACCTGCCCTCTTGGATGGCAAAAATGCACGCTAAACATTTCTATGCATATATTGTCTATGTATTCCATCAGCTCTCCACTGTAGCTGACACAATACACACCCATTATAAAATCAGAAGACGGCCTAAAAATCCTTAAAACTAAAACTGTGATGCTTTGAAAACTGTAAAAGATTTTTTAAAACTGAAGACATGCCCAACAGTGCAAAGTCTTCTGACTCTTTAAAAGCTGGAATGGTGTCTCTAGCTCAAAGCATGAGGGAGAGGTTGAAATTTGCTGAGTTTTGAAGATTTCCCCATTCAATCGCATTGAAACTAATTAGACTGCAACCAGAGCGCCATCTATAGGCCGATTTGCACCAAATTTGACAGAAATCCTCATTAGGCCATACCACACAATGATGAACATTCATGTAATAATCAGACAGCATTTTGTAAAGATATGCAAGATTGTCTGTTTTCAACGCAATATGCTGGAATTTGTCATTTTATATTTCGGGCAGTTTAGGGACTATCAAAATTCTTTTGATAACTTTTTGTCAGGAGGGTCCATAGATGCTACATGCAAAGTTTGGTGCAAATTGGTCAAATCATCTAGGAGGAGTTCAAAAAAAGTATGTTTTTCATTTGTCGTGATTTTGCGAATAGAAAGTTACTGCAAAAGTGGGCGGGGCCTACACCAAACAATTCAGCTGAATTCAGGGAATAGATACATATGAGGATTGATAATGTGCAGCATATTAAGTGGGAGTTTTGAGTGAAAAAGGCTTTTGCATTGGAAATAGCACCACCTGCTGGTCATTTTTGGTGTGTGAGTCACAGGGGCCATTCTATAGCACCTCTATGAATTTCATTTCCATAAGTGTTATGGTGTGGGCACAGGGCCAAATATACAATTAAACTGTAACCAGAGCACCACCTAGTGGCAGATCGGTGAACCCTTTGTCAGATGTCCTCAGGAGGGCACTGACAGTAAATGTACCAAGTTTTGCCTTAATTCGATGAACCGTTGTGGAGATATAAAATACATCAATTTAAAGAGCGCCACCTTGTGGTCATCTCTCTATAAAAGCAAGGAACCTCTGTCTGTCTGTGTGTATGTGTGTATGTGTGTGTGTGTGTGTGTGTGAAATATCTCTGCTGATCAGGATCAGACTGACCTGAGAGTTTCAACATGGCTGCTGCTTGGTTCAAGTGTGTGCCATGCGGATTTGTTTGGATTACAATGATACCGTTAATGAATTATTTCATAAATGCTTTATACATTCTGGAGCATAGTCTATCGGAGCCCCCACAGTGACATGCGCATTAGAGCCAGTCACTGCAGAGCTCAGGACTACGACACACATTAAGAAACAAGCGGATGTATATCTGCGGCAGCGCGAGCTGGACCGGGAGTTAGACGGCGGTTCGGTCCCGTTCTGTTCTGTGCATCTAAACTGACTGTTGTGGATTAATGAGAGCAAACGAGACCGGACCGTGTCTGTTCGGGTCTGAGGAGAGCGGATTTATACCTGCAGCGGCGCGAGCTGGGCCGGGAGTTAGCCGGTGGTTCGGTCCCGTTCTGTTCTGTGCATGATCTAAACTGACTGTTGTGGATTAATGTGACTAAACAAGACCAGGCCTGTCTGTTCGGGTCTGAGGAGATGCGGAGACGCGCGGAAAAACAAAGTGGAATCAGAATCTGTGGATGTTCGTGTGTAGCTAGCTGCTAGCCGCTAACCAACCTACACGGCCCAAATCCCGAGTCGATGGACCGGACGCACCGACCTGTCCAAAACCGGACTTAGGGTAAATAATGTCCGCCACGAACATTGCCGTCACGTTTGCTTTGTGTTTGGTGCAGAAGAAACGGTAAAAATGGGCTTTTGTCACGAAAGTGTTCAAGTAGCAAGTTTGGTTGTAGAGCAACAGGAAGTTGTGGGAGGGACGTCGGCGGATGATTGACGGGCAACGACGGCCGGTGTACTGACAGCGATATTGACATTTAGCATGCTTGGGGTGTATAGTAGTGTGTCATGTAGTGTTTGGTGTCGTGTGTTTAGTGTGTAGTGGAGTTGGTTTTTTGTTTAATGAGTCAAAACAGAAGAAGCTGAATTTGAAGCAGGCAGTGCAGCTCTTCATTCAGCTGGAAGGAGCTCAGGCAGACCTGAGCATTGCCTGTATTTAAATGTAAATAGTTAAACAGAACTTTGTACATTTTTAAAATGTATGCACATATTCAGCAAACAACAATTTATATTTGCATTATAAGTAATAAAAAATGGTTTGTTAAACATATTTGTGGTTTTCACAGTAAAAAATAACTTTTTCTACTCAGATTTTATGTTTTTTGTGTGATTTTAGGTCTATTGTGTTAATACAATATGTCAAAATGAAAAAATAACTGTACAGTCACACATGTGAGGTTGTGCTGAAAATAATCACACCAAGTAAGTAGTTTTTAAGGTGAAATATAACACAGATGCTGTGTGCCGAGTTTCGTGCAAATCGGTGAAATCGCCTGGGAGGAGTACGAAAAAGTAGGTTTTCGACATTTTGCGACGTAGGGAAAAAAAAGGTAGGCAGAAATGGGCATGGCCTATACCCTGAGATTCAGCACAATTCACTGAACGCGTGGATATAAGGTTTTTGAATGTACGACAAAGTATATAGGAGTTATAAGCCAAAACGCGCTTTCCTTAATATTAGCGCCACCCAGTGGTGGAAATTCAGGACGACAAGAGATTATAACATTTTTCGCCAGATGTGACTCATATTCCAAGTTTGGTGAGTTTTGGGGTATGTTCAGGCAGTGAAAAATGCGATCATTTTGTGAGAAGAAAAATAATTAAAACTGCGAGCAGTGATGAACGGGCCCTCGCAGTCCGCGCGCACGTTGGGGCATGCTGCCGTCCAAACGCGCCGCGGCTGAAGCCACATTGCTTGATCGTTGTTCACAGAGGTGGCAACCGCCTGCGTTTGGGACAGTGCACGCGGGGGATGAATATCAGCCTCTTCTCCCAACATGTGTTTGTAATGCGATGGGTTGCCCCTGCCAGTATTAAGCGCTTTCAGGTGAAGTCAGAACAAATTCCTGCAATCCACAGACATCCAAATGGACTGCAGGTGAATGATTTCTAAAACATTTAGTAATCAGGAACGTTTTGACAATCGATTCGGCACTGTTATGTTGTGTGAAGTGTTACAGCCTTCTCTTTGCCTTTGTCTGGAATTCAGGCATGGACAACTGTGTTTTTGCTGGGAATAGATTGGAAGTGGGACAGAGAAGGGGGGGGTTGTTGCTTGCAGTAAACTTCCTCAGCCCTTAATTCAAACCCGGGTCCACTGCGTATGTGGCATGCACTCTAACCACTCGACTACAGGTGCAGCTAAGACACTGCCTTCTGTTGTCACTGTGAAGGCAGGAAGGCAGCGCATGATAGGAGAGGATAGAAGTGGAATGCCACAGATTTAGATAGGTAGTGGAGTGCAGCCAGATGTGATTCTTCCTTTTGGAAAGGGACAGCGTCAAGTGACCAGGTTTGACGAGCGTCCTGCAGTAGCTGTGTTTAACCAAAGAACTCACTCAGTTGTTTCATATCGCAGGGGAAGCCAATTCGTTCATCGCGGAAAAGTTGGGCAGAATCACAACTACACACATCTTATTTAGTGCAACATTGACAGGGCAGACACAACATGCAAATGGCATTCTTAGCAAATTGGCTTATTTGAAAATTGTGTGCTGTGGCTTACTACCACTGCCTTATCCACTATGTGGCTCAAGCCATTACCCTTCACATATGCCCTGTTGTAATGTGCAATTTACACAAAACTACCTGCAAATGCCATGCACATCTGACTATGATTGTCATCACTGCACATAAATGAGTGTAGAATAATGCTTCACTTGCCTTCTTTCAAAAATGTATTTATGGCTGTCTATCAGTGTCAAGCTTTTGATCTAAGTTCTGCTTTGTTTGCTAGTTTTTATTCCATAAAGTAGCGTGCAGCCAAATTTTGCAGTTTCAATAAAATCTGATAAATATGAGGCTGACTTCCTGCAACGGAATGGAACTATTCAGAGGTTATTCAGATAGTATACATGTGCCTTGAGAGAAAACAATGCCATCTAGTGGCGACTTGCATCACGTACACCATAAATTCATGTGCATCTAATCAAAGTTGACCACTTCCTGTTGGACTGAGAGTGTGGGTGTAAATGAGTCATTTGTGCGTCTTGTCATAACACACGTGTGCCAACTTTCATTCATGTACATGCATGTAGGGCGCCAAAATTAACTGAGATAAACCTTACTTCATGTTTCCAGTGGGTGTAAAGTGGGTGGCGCTATGGATATGACACAGTATTGATGCACAGATCTATTCATGGCAACTCCCTCTCGATTCCCTCTAAATTTGACCTAGCTAGGAAATAGTATGAAGGAGTTATCAGGACTTGATGCTTCATGGCGAAGGACTGTTATGGCGGGCTCTGCAACTGCCAGCAGGTATGACGTAGGATGAAGATTTCCACAACTTTTTATCTTCAAGGTAAGAGGATGCTACTGAGAGACTTTGAAGTCGTTGGTGTTACATCTGTAGGAGGAGATAATTTAAGTACGAAGATTGGTAATATTTCAAAATGGTGGCCAAAAGCAAAATGGCAGACTAAGTATTGATGCTGAGATTTGTTCGGGGAGACAGCCTCTACAGTTACTAGCAGTTTGGTGTGGATAGGAAATTATATGTTGAAGTTATAAAGCCTCGATGCTTAACGGCGTGAGGAAAAAATGGTTTCCACCGCACCGCCCACTAAACTTTGGCGCAGCTGAATGATTTCCATAACTCTTGTTCTTCAAGGCATGAAGAAAATTACTGAGTTAATTTGAAGACTGTGGTGTTTAAGCTCTAGGACAAGATAATTTTCAAAGTAGGCATGAATTGGACAAAAACGCTGCCACACATCTAAATGGCTGCCTTCTTGTTGGAGTGACAGTATGGTCCCCCCAGACTTTTTTGTGCGTCTGCTCATGAGGAATCTGCGTATTGAATTTCGTTCTTCTACGCACTTGTAGGAGGCGGGGATTAACATTAGGAGGCGCTACAGAGCCAGCAGGTCACGACCATGCCCAATGACAATGCAGGATCGCAATTTTCGCCAGATGTAACATATATTCCAAATTTGGTGAGTTTGTGGGTATGTTCAGGCATCCAATACTGCAGTCAAACTTGGAAAAGAAAATCTCTTTCCTTCCAATAACAATAGGGACCTCGCAGGTCTACCTGCTCGGGCCCTAATTACTCCGAAAAACTAACAAAAAAAATAAATAAAAAATATTCAAGTGAATGCAATACCTTCTGTATGCAGGAGTGCAATTCAGAAAAATTGAGAGAATAGGAAGAGGAAAAGAAATCATAGAGGTATGACCAGAGACGTTCTATTGGTATGACGTCTTTTATAACATTAAAAACAATACCGTGTTGTATCCACCTGTTTCCTCAGAAGCCTCTGGGGGCTGCCATGACAGATAACTACTTCCGCCCGCGGTTCTCTGTTTCCGGTTGCCTTGCAACTGCATGACTGACCACTGCTGCCAAGCTAGCCCTAAACAACCAGCGTTATGTCATAAAGGCTGAATTGTTTTTAAAATCAGCTCAGGTACAACATGTGCCGTTGTTGGTTGCCACAGCAATTCATGAAAAATAAATTTTTTTTCAGAAACGTCTCGTGTAGTATATCAGCAACTTAGACAAACATGTCCGTGCCCTGTGCCCTGAACGTCATGCGGAGGAAGGGGGAACGGAGGCTAGCGTGGCTCGCAGCTTTCAGACTGATATAAATATTTGTGTTTATAAATATATTCCACAGAATAGCTGCTGCATGACTGCATGACTTCTCTAACCCGACAATGTCCCAGCAGCCGCCTGTCTCCACAACCCCTCTTTCCTTCAGCATTATCCACGTTGTATGTTTAACGTTAGCTTGATTGACGCTATGATGATTGACTATGGCTGGGCGCTAACGTTACTGCTGCCTTTAGAAGTAAGACGTTTTATTTGTACTAGCTAGCTTAAAATAAATTAACGAAGCAAAACTAGCTAGTGAAAGTATGTTAGCTATTGTGCTGAAATTCTCTGACCAATACAGACAAATAATTACTTGTATTGTTCGGCATGTGTAACTACTCAATTGTAGTGCAACCTCTTTTATTTTACTAATGTATTCTCACAAGTAGGTAGTATTTTTTTACATTGAACTACTGGTGCAAGTCGAAGCGTGCGGACTGCAGCAGTTGTTTGTCCTTGTCTCTGCTGCAGCTACATGTTTTTGCTAGTACAGCAATGTTACAGTTAAACGACGTTACTAAATAAATGCTGGTCTTAGTCCAATTATATCAAGCTAATTTGTACAGTGCCTACTTTATATGAAATAGAATAACTCAGACTTTTCTCACTGCGGTCCAGCCAGCCGTGGTTCGCGTTTGCTTGGTCAAATCAGCCACACCTTTTTTTCAAGTGGGCAAATGCACTAACGAGAGCTGCTGGTAGTGACTTTTGGTCAGACTGCAGCCCCTAACATTTTAAGTTTATAAAAGTATACTTTAAGTATACTTTATAAGGTCATTTAAAGTTTACAGAAGTATTCTTTCAAGTATACAACAAGTACACTCATATATATACTACGAGTGTACTAAGTATATACTTCTAGTCCACATTTTAGTTTAATAACATGTAAGTTCATAACAGGGGTAATTGTCAAAACAAATATGTGTAGTGCAAAACATTTATTTTTTTTATGTACTTAGGTCAAAGTATTAGCACTTACAATGCAACACATTCTGACAAGAGATTTACCTTTAATTACTATATGTGCTCACAGTTAAACAGACGGGAAGTCTCTCACAGAAAACACCCCTTCACTCGCGGTGCCAACATTTTTATCATCTTTGTTAATTTGACACAATTTAACCACATAACAAGGATGTGAATTAACCCGCAAGCGTCTTACACATCATCTTATTCACAAACACATTCACAAACCATAATTACACCAACAACAACAGAATACCCAAGAGTCTTTGCGCCACAGTCCACAGTATACTAAAGCACAAGTATAAGCTTTAGTATTAAAGTATAAGTCTAAGTATTAATGTACTTAGTCTTAGACTATTCTTTATACTTTTCAGTATAAGCCAAGTATACTTCACTATACTTTTCTTAAGTATATAAAATATAGTATATTAAAAGTACACTTCAAGTATACTGCCTCAGATTTAGTATAAAATAAGTATACTTGTAGTACACTTAAACTACTTTTTGCTAAGGGTACTGCTGAACTAACTACTTCCCAAACTACTTGCATGAATAATATGAAGTACTTTTACTGTGTACTTTTCAAGTAAGACTTTGTCAAAATCCTTAACAGAGAACAAGAATAAGGATATTTCACCCAACTTTGATGTGGAATAAAAAAACGTATTTTCCACAAGTAGTCCAAGATTCAGGCTACTGCTGAACTTAGTCAAGTGGTGTTCTGAGGCAGCACAATCACTGGCATCTTTTAAATAAGCAGGAAGTTGTTTATTAATGCTGCCACCACACTGTTTAATTTCAACATGTCTCGTCTGTTTTATCATCAACATTGCTCATTATTTTTTGTATTATTTATGTCTGCTGTTATTATCCTCAACTCTGACATGTTTTAATCATGTTTCAACCTCGTAAAGCCCTTTGTAACTGAGAAAACTGCTGTATGTACAAAGTTTGTTAGTATTATTAAACATACAGAACTCAGAACCATTGCGCTTCAACTAATGATGCAGTTAACTCTCAAACACATTGACGTCAGTGATGATTCATATTTACACACATTAATATGTTACTGATGTTTTGATGCCTTCCATGTTTTTTTATTATTGTCAGTTGATTCATTAGTTCTGTTTATTGTGTGTTTGCTATTTGTGGTTTGTTGCATTTTCCTAAATGATGTAATTTGAATAGTTTGAGTGCGTTTGTGTGATGGAGGGAGGTCTGGTTCCTCACCTCTCCTGACACATCTGTTATGTTTCAATCATCTCATTTGATCTGATCTGATGTGTGTGATGATCCAATAACAAATCAATACGTTCATACGTGTTGAAACAGGTTTGCTGAAGGTTTGGCCTTAATAAGTTTGTCCTTTTTTTATTCTTGTGGACATCAGGTTTACCCAAGGATTGAACCCACAACCTCCAGACTTCACAGCATCACTTCACCATCCTGAGATGATGAATCAGTCTTGAGGATGTCACTTCTTTTGAGGACAAAATAACTGTCAAAACCTTGAGGATTTGGACTCAGAGCTTTGACAGTGGAAGCAATGTCATCAGATACTCATCCTACCTTTCTTACTGGTTCTTACTCCAGGCTTGAACCCACAACCTCAGAACTTCACAGAACTTCTTCAGCTCACTGAGCTGTCAAATCACCAGCTTGTCGGTTCCTATTTGGTCTCCAGCTCTTCGGTCCGTCACCTGGTGTTGGACTTTAAAACCGGTCTGCAACAAGTGGAGCCACCGGGTCAGACAGAGAAAGACTGCCGTTTAGTTTCACAGACAAGATTCAAATCCAACAAAGCCCTCAAAATACAGCCAGACTTCAACAGCCACAAAACAAAGAGAAACACAATGATTGTCATTAAAATGTGTTTTTCTTCTCATATAATAATCACACAGAAATGAACAGATGTTGTGCAGTTTATAACGTCATCACGGACATAATTACATGTGTTAACGAACATGATCAAACTTTTTGTTTCATCATTAGAAACACATGAAACAAGTGTTGTTTAGTGAGTGTTTCAGGTGGAGTGTCAAGTACATTTGACCATATTTTACTGTCCATTTACAACTTTGTTCACAATGATTCTATACAATTGAAGCTACAGAAGAATCAGTGTTTTCTGTTTCTTAAATTTCACTAATAGTTATGGATTTTATTGAAACAAGAGCCAGAATTCAAAACAACACATGACAGAAAGTACAATGCAATTTCTACAATTAAATAGAAAAAGTTTAAAATGTAAATGAAGAATCTTTTAAATCAGTCTGAATCATTTTGTTCGAAAGTTCACTGAAAAATGTATTACAAGAAGCTGAAAGATTGATGTGACTGTGACCCTGTACAGACTCAACTGTTCAGCACTGACAATGTTTCAGTAACAGGAGGAGACCCTGCAGACTAAACACCACACAGACACACTGAGGAGGAACCAGAACCAATCCCAAATCCAGGATAAAGAGGTTCAGTGAATGTGGTGTTGAGGGTGTGGAGGTGGATCAGTGAGTCAGAGGAGACTCTGTAGAAGGACAGAGTGCCAGCAGGACAGTCCACATACACTGCTACTCTACCAGAGGAGGAGGAGGAGATGTCTGTTTCTCTGTCATCGTGACTGACAGAGTAACGACCACCACTATAACACCAAAGACTCCAGGACTGATCATTCAGTCCAAACAAACAGTCTTTATTGACTCCGCTCCTTCCGATTCTTCTGTAACTCACTGATATAGAAACCTCTCCGCTCCACTCGACCTCCCAGTAACAGCGACCAGTCAGACCAGTTCTACACAGCAGCTGAGGATACAACCCGTCAAACCTCTCTGGATGATCAGGATATGACTGATCCTCCACCACAAGTGTCATCTTCCTGTTGTTGTCAGTCAGTTTGATCTTTCTGCTGACTGTGTTTGTGTCGACTGTGAGCTCACAGGAATCTGATGGAGAGAAAAAGACACAACACAGCTGCAGTTATTAATGTGTCATCAGTGTGATGATGACATCACAGATGTGAATGAGTGATGTCACAGTGTGAAGCTGCTTTGTTTTCATGAATCAAAGTAAAAACACACTCACACTTCCTCAGACCTGGTGTCAACCAACGGACTCCAGCGGGCTCCACCCTGAAAGGAGGAGGGGGGTCAGAGCAGCACATCCTCTTTCAGCATGCAAACATGGACATGACATAACTCTCATACACAGAAACACAATCTGTCCATCAGGCTGCCTCTCCCTGTTCTCCCTTAACCTCTACCCCTCTGCCACTCTCCTCACACACTGAGAGTGAGCCACAGGATGTTGGTGGGTATGAAAGAGGACGATAACATCTGAGAACACACACAAACCTCCTGTTGCAGTTATTACTTACATCTTTATTTTATTGGATGTTGTGGCTGTTTCTTGTGGGCTACCTTACACTTGCTGTTTGATCCAATGTCAACTTGTGCTTATGTTTCTATATTATAGGACTTTTGTATTTGGACGTCAGAACTTTTGAGGTGTGATTCCTATGTGCAGCTTCGAGGACTTTTCTGAATCTCAGCTGCACAGTCTGCTTTTTGTTCTCGCTGTGTTTCTGCTGCTTTGTTTTACTGTGCAAAGAAACAAATACAATTTATACGTAATAAATCAATCAGAAAACATGGGACGTTGGTTCCCGACCTCTGCCTCTTCCCTCCAGAACAACTCAGGTGTCACTGAACCCGTCTGTGACAGAAACAGCATTGTTTCATGTGTTGACATGTTCATGTTACTACATTTTGGTGCTGGATTGATATCTGATGTAAATTACAGCAGTAATAGTTACTGTGAGGAGAACTTCATGTCATGTTTGATGCTATTAAAAGCAGAAACAATGGCACAAAATGTCTCTTAGTCTGAAATCTGCTATGGTAAACATGATGTGTCATCATCCTGGGCCAGTTGTTCAAAGGTAATCCGATCGGATTTTGGTTATCGGATTGGATCAAATCTTGAAAATGGGTTGTTCAAAAGGGAAAGAAGGATTCTGAAATCGGATTAGATCATGGAATCCAATCCTAGTTTGAATCTGGATCAAACCTTCAGTTTGTGTTGTTCAAAACGTTTCAGTAGGATTTGGATAACTTTGATCCAAAAAATCAGGATTATCCTGATCCCAACAGGAGGCAGGATTTCAAGGTGGATTTCAGGGAGAAAATGTAGTAAAACTTTAAAATTGGTCAAATAATACATTTTTATCATTTAGTGTATATACTTTTACTAATATTTTGCGCTTGACTTGTTTACAGTGATAAAGTAGATAAAATAAACATAGGCTACCAATTAAGCCTTTCAGTATAGCAAATCAGTATAGTAAAGTAAAAATTAAATTAAAATAAAAATGATCTTGTCCCCATGAAACAATCCCCTCAAACAGATTTTAATAACTAACAAAAATAATATTTTAAATTGTTCTGTCATTCATCACTGTATATTAATTTTAAAGAAACAACCAACAGAGATGAACCTGTCAAAAATAGTTTCTAACAATTACATCCCTGACTACACGTCCAGTCAGTCCCTCATCCTGACAGAAGGCCAGAGGTTGGTCTGGTTCTTCAACAGGCTCAAGTGCATCATAAACATCACCACAGAGAGGGACATTGTGCCTGGTAGCGATGTTGTGCAGGACAATACACGCAAGTACTATGTTGCATGCTCCCTGTGGTTCCACTCGCAAGTAGTTAAGGCATGCAAAGCCTCTCTTCAGAACTCCATTTAAACGCTCAATTGCACATCTTGTTTTGCAATGAGCAGTGTTGAAGCGCGCCTGCCTGCGCATGTGTGGTTGCTGCAAGAAAAAGAGTCATCAGCCCAGAGAGGATAGGCACTTGCTTTGAAAAACCGGCATAAAAGTAAGACGGATTACCTGATCCTGGATAGCAAAAAATGGGATTTCTAAATCCAGATCGTTTTGATCCAGATTAAATTTTTTGAACAACTGGCCCCTGACTATGAAGCCAGGAATCTGTCTTTCTTTCTGTCTGTCTGTGGTTCACATGTCTCCAGAACTGTTCATCCAATCTACTTTATACTTGGCAGGTTCGTTGCTGAGAACTAAAAGAAGTGCCATGTTCAATTTGATTTAGTAGAAGCTTTTGGGGCCGCAACAACTAACTAGCTGCCAACTTCACAGTCAAAGATGTAGAGTGGAAGATACGTCAGGAAAACACATTCAGTGCAGCAGTTCTGGTCTCCTACAGTGGGGAGCAGTAAGCCAGCCAATGGTGCACCTCGCCTAGCTCAGGTTATAAACAGGAAGCTACTCGGAGTTGTGCAGTCTCCGTTCTGAATCGGCTCTGTTACGCATTTGCAACACAACGGAGGCCACGAAGCAACAGATGCTACCAACGTTACAGAAGAGAAAAGTGTTCGAGCCAAGTCATCATAAGTGTGGCAGCACTTTATATTAAAAAGTCTTCAAAGAAAACAGCTACAAGATGTACAGAGCTGATCTCACATGGCCTAGGTTGCATTTTGGTGAGGTCATTCGTTGAGAGATGGAGTTTGTAAAATATTTCGAAAAGCAAGCAGACAGGTCATATAGGTGCAACGTCAGGAATTGCTCCCTCTTTTAAATTTGAGCGAGCGTGGAGCGATTTCACCGGAGCTGAATGAAATTTTAGGTGAACGGAGAGCGGAGCTGTCTGGTATAACTTTGAACAATGGAGCGAACACCCACGTAAGCATGGAGTGGAAATTCTCGCCGCTCAGCTCTGCTCACATGCTCTGGCTGAAATCATGTGTTGTTTGCTGCCACAGAGGAGAAATTAAAAGTCCATTATCAAACAGGTCCTTCTCGGTGTCTCTTGGTGATGCCTGTTCCTCTCATGCGCCCCTTTTTTGTGGAGTCCCCCAGGAGTCAATTTAGGGGCCCTCCTTTTTTCCCCCATTTACATGTTACCCCTAGGAAGAATCATTCAAAGGCACAACATTATTTTTGACATGGATTTCCAACAACTTTCTCAAGCTTAATGAATCAAAAACAGAAGTTATCCTTCCTCCCCCATCTAGCTCCAGCACCTGCATTCCCAACAGTCTCCCCTCTAACCTTTGTTTCCAGAAAGAGGCTTTTATCTCTTCAAGACTAGACTACTTTAATGCATTTGTATTTGTTATGTTTTATTTCTGTTGTACAGCATCTTGTAACTCGTTTTTGAAAAGTGCTATATAAATAAAGTTATTTTTAATGCAACATTGTCACGCCACCTTCCTGCATTTAATACTTCCTATAAGCATATTTCATACATGCAGTCTTTTGACTTTTACTGCCCCAGCAGCTCCTTCGCCCACCTCCCTGATGTCTCCGGCTGTCTCTGCTTTCACGGCCACCCTGCCCTGGCTGTCCTTAATGCACACTGCCACTCTACCCATCCGCATGGGGAGGGGGGCAAACAGCGGAGGAGTGGCCAGTTTTATTGCCATGACACAGGGGCAGCGGCCAACTCCATCACGCCCAAGGCCCCAGTTCATATTAGGGGTGTCACGAACGTGATTCTCAGACCTGCTTAGGACGTGAATCACGTTTGCGCGGTCACTCACGTTCGCGAACGTGATTCACGTTCACGCTGATTCAGTGACAGCACTGCCCGAACATGATTCATGTCCTCAGCAGGTCGTTCGCAAACGACTGATTCACTCGACAGAACTTGAACCCCCTCCTCTTTCACTGAAGTCACCGGTGTGGAAGTATTTTGGATTTCCAGTGAGCTATGTTGACAACATTTGCGTTGTTGACAAAAAAGCCACAGCTTGCAAGCTCTGCAGAAACTAGATGGCAGGTTATTTTGTTTAAGTTTCCAATTGACTGAAGATATGTTATTGGTACATTATGTTGTTAATAAATGTTTTAAACTTGACAATGTAGTGTGGTACATTGCGAACAAAGGTCAGAAATTATATTGCATAAAAGTCTAGTCTAAAAATGGCATAGCAACCTGTGCTTTAAAAAAAATAAATGTAAAAATCGAGGATCGAATCGAATCGTGACCTTAGAATCGAAAATGTAGTCGAATCGAGGATTTGGAGAATCGTGACACCTCTAGTTCATATGTATCTTTTTAGCCTAACTTTTAATTAGTGTGCGTCATCAGATAGATAGATAGATAGATAGATAGATAGATAGATAGATAGATAGATAGATAGATTTCATTTACTCCATTCTTGTACTTATTAGATTATTTTATTCTTTATTCATCCACTAGCCTTTTATCACTTTTGTAGTTATTGTTATTTCTATGCGAAGCACTTTGGGCTGCATTCACGTAAAGAAGGTGCTATATAAATAAATAAATGAAGTTGAAGTTATGAATCCTTCATAATAAAAGTCCTGTATAATGTAGTTATTTGAACACTTTTATTCTGAAGTCGAAAAATCAGGAAACATTGGATTTCCACCAGCAGTTCCTTAACACAACTCCAGAACAGCTGGGAGTGTAACTGAGTCAGCAGCTATGAGCCAGGCTGAAGTAAATTACAACAGCGTTGAACCAGAGGTCCACGAACTACTGCCAAGAGCTGCAGCTCTGCACAGGTCACATAATGTCACATCATGTTAATCAATGGAGCAGGTGATCGATCACTGAATGCTGTCTTTTCTTTTGTTATCTGATTTCGCTGATGGTGCAAAACACTAAAACTTTCCTGCCCCTGCATGCTGTTATAATGATAACTACCCAAAACAGCCCAAACTCAGCTGGAGCAGCAGTTTCCTCATGACAGGAGCCAAGACGGCACCACTGAGCCCATCTTAAACTAATCTATGCACTGCTGCTGTTAATATAACGTGACAGGAATGTTCCACCTTGTGTCATCTAATGTTGTTATTGGACTGTTTTATATCTTCTGTTCACTTTAAACTGATGCCACAGACAGTTGTTACAGTCTGTAAATCGTTTCATATTGAGGCACAACTAATCTTTTGAATTTGAGGTTCAGTATTTCCTGATCAGACATCTGACACAGAGGGTATATTGTTATTATTAATATCATAACACAGCAGTGACGCCCTCTGCAATCAGTGTGGAGTGTAAAGTAGTTTGGATGAGCGGTTCATCAAGCAGCAAAACCAGAGGCCATAAGATCAAACAGGCACATTCTGACTGGGCAATAAACTAGTCTGAAAAAAGAGGTGTAACTTTAGTGTTTGTGCTAAGACTCCCCTGGTCGATGATCTTCATCTCCTGTTCTCCTCTTCCTCTCTTCACTTGTGACTCTTGGCTTAGTGCCATGCTGCCTTTTCGGAGACACAGAGTCTAACACTGAATGTCAGTGGCTGCAGCAGGACTCTTCATACCTGAGAGTGTGAAGTCTCATGGCTCGATCCTCCAGTCGAGCTGACAGCAGATTCACTCCTGAATCACCTGGATGATTGTAGCTCAGGTCCAGGTCTCTCAGATGGGAGGGGTTGGAGCCCAGAGCTGAGGCGAGAGAAGTACAGCCTTCCTCTGTAATCAGACAGCCTGACAGCCTGCAGGCACACAAAACAACACACATCGCAGATCAGCTGACACAGAGTATAACTGACGCTGATGGAAATGCCATTTGTTTTGCAAATATTTGGAAATGACCAACATACATACAGATTAAAAAGATGACCTGAAGATGGAGCTTGAAGAAGTCAGCGGATCACCAAAGTAATTACAGCTCATCCTGAGGGGAGCATGAATGTCTGAACGACAACCCATCCAATGTTTGTTGAGATTAGTAAATCAGGACCAAAGGGCACAATAGACTGAAAGACCAACATTTTATATAAAATGCATTCATCCTTCTGTCAGGATGAGATATAATTATTTTGGTGATTCTCTGGCATATCATACATACATACTTATTTATTTATTAATGTTTTTACCATGTCTGGTCTAGACACGATCCAATTGTACAGTTACATGAAATAATGAAATAAAATAATGAATCCTGACCTGAGAGTTTCAAGGAGACAGTGTGAACTCTTCAGTTCAGCAGAAAGTAGCTTCACTCCTGAATCCTGCAGGTTGTTGTTACTCAGGTCCAGCTCTCTCAGACTAGATGACTGGGAGCTGAGAACTGAGGACAAAGTTTCACAGCTTCTGTCTGAGAGGTTACAGACACTCAGCCTGGAGCATAAATGGTAAAAAAGACTATGGTGATACAGTATTTATAATATCATTGTAGAACTTGTGAACTTGCTTTCTGTTTTACTCTAGTATGTCAGAGATTTGAAAAATCAACAAAACTAAATCTCTATTAAACAGACATGAAAGAATAATAAGTAGCATGGTTTCAAAACATAAGAGCTCTGACATGAGAGAGAGAATTAAATTCAAATGTTAAAGAAATAACAAAAACAATTTGAGACAAACTAAGAACTATCTGACCTGAGAGTGTCAAGTCCACTTTGTGCACTCTGCAGTCCAACAGACAGATGCTTCACCCCTGAATCTTGCAGGTTGTTGTTACTCAGGTCCAGCTCTCTCACACTAGAGGACTGGGAGCTGAGAACTGAGGACAGAGCTTCACAGATTCTCTCTGAGAGGTTACAGCCACTCAGTCTGAACAGGAAATAATAAATAAGAACATGGGAAAATGTTGAGTTTTAGTGAGACAGTATCAGCGTTTCCCAAACTTTCCTTCCAGAGACCCACTGTTTAAAAATTATAAACCACTGTGACCCAATTCACAACAGGCCTGATAAACTTGAAGAAAGCAGATTTGTGCATAAATTAACATTCCAAATTATTTTTACTATCATTTCCACATCCCCTTATATTATCTTGAAAACACCAGACATTTCAAATAGATACTTAATCAAATAACTGTGTTTACCAAAAACATACATATGTGTAAAATACATTATATATCAGATCAAATAAATACAGTTTTCAAAGAGAGACAGAGCGGTCAAGTCACTCAGTATCTCCTGAAGCTGTGAGTTTTGTGTATGTCACATAAATTATGCTGGAATATGGTTCAACGCTTCTTAGTGTCAAAATATTTTTGGCAAATTAGTCCTACAAGCAAGTGTTTTAGCTGTGAATCAGTGAAATGATGAAGTCAATCAGGATGTGTGTCTAAGTGTGACGCTGTCCATCGCACTGAAATGGAGCAGAGATGGACTGATAGACAGGTGGATGTCACTTCATATGGTTTCTTGGCCTGCTGCTTTTTGTGGTTGTAAATATAACACTTGGCCTGAATTCCATTTCTCCCCACTATTGTAGCAGTCCACAGGAAGGACCCATCAGAGTAGGACCGCTTCTCTGTGTTTGAAACCTCCTCGAGACTGAATCAAGAATAAATAGACATGAAAGTCTAATGATATCAAACATAAATGAGGTTCTCCATCCTCATTATTCATGTTATGCAGGAGCTGAATTAAGGCACATTGAAAGAAAACAAGTTTGATAGCAAAAATAGTCTGCAATTCATAAACTCATATGAGAGAAGTTGTTTAAAGTGTGTGGATGTCTGAGTTTATAGAAATACATAAATAATTATCTTTGACAGATTACAGCCATTCAGTCTGGATATAGAATAATGAGCAGAACAAGAAAATAATAATTCTATTTGGGTCCATGTTACATCCTCTTCCACCTCTGGGTGGTGTAGTTCTCCCTGCTTGTATTTTCTTTTGGCTGCTCTAGTTCTCTGCCTCTCCCTAATGTGTTTCAGGTGTGAATCCTAATCATGGGGTGGAGCCTCTACCTATAAGAGCAGGTCTTCCTGCAGTGTTCGGGCTCTCTTCTCATCCCAGGGGTGCCTCCATGCCAACTGTTACGCCTGCCATTTTCCTGCTTCTGTTATGTTTTCACATTCTTGATTTCCTTTAAATTCCCTGTTTAATAGCATTTTGTAAATAAATACCCATAGACATGTGCTCCTTTTGACTTTGGTCATTGTTGTGTTGCAGTTAGGATACCTGGTTGTAACAGTCTATAACAGCACATTAATTGCATTTTGAAAAAAACCATCTCCACACTCACACAGCTTTGTTGGAGGCTTTGACCACTGGCAGCAGCCTCAGAAGAGCCTCCTCTGAAGCAGAGTATTTCTTCAGGTCAAACACGTCCAGATCCTTTTCTGATGACAGTAAGATGAAGACCAGAGCTGACCACTGAGCAGGAGACAGTTTATCTGTGGAGAGACGTCCTGATCTCAGGTACTGTTGGATCTCCTCCACTAGAGAATGATCGTTCAGTTCATTCAGGCAGTGGAACAGATTGATGCTTCTCTCTGGAGACAGATTCTCTTCGAACTTCTTCTTGATGTAACCAACTGTTTCCTGATTTGTCTGTGAGATACTTCCTGTCTGTGTCTGCAGACCTCGCAGGAGAGACTGATTGGTCTGCAGTGAAAGACCCAGGAGGAAGCGGAGAAACAAGTCCAGGTGTCCATTTGCACTCTGTAAGGCCTCGTCCACAGCACTCTGATAGAAACGTGTCTCTGCAGATTGATGGGCTGCTGCTTTTTCTTCTGAAAGCAGATTGACTCCAGAGTTGATGAACATCAGATGGACATGAAGAGCAGCCAGAAACTCCTGAACACTCAGATGGACAAAGCAAAACACCTTGTTCTGGTACAGTCCACTCTCCTCTTTAAAGATCTGTGTGAACACTCCTGAGTACACTGAGGCTGCTGTGATATTGATGCCACACTGTGTCAGGTCTGATTCATAGAAGATCAGGTTTCCTTTCTGCAGCTGCTCAAAAGCCAGTTTTCCCAGAGACTCAGTCATCATTCTGCTCTCTGGAGTCCAGTGTGGATCTGTCTCAGCTCCTCCGTCATACTTGACATTTTTCACTTTGGCCTGAACCACCAGGAAGTGGATGTACATCTCAGTCAGGGTCTTGGGCAGCTCTCCTCCCTCTCTGGTCTTCAACACATCCTCTAGAACTGTAGCAGTGATCCAGCAGAAGACTGGGATGTGGCACATGATGTGGAGGCTTCGGGATGTCTTGATATGGGAGATGATTGAGCCGGCCTGAACCTTGTCTTTGAATCTCTTCTTGAAGTACTCCTCCTTCTGTTGGTCTGTGAACCCTCTGACCTCTGTCACCATGTCAACACACCCAGGAGGGATCTGACTGGCTGCCGCAGGTCGTGTGGTTATCCAGAGGCGAGCAGAGGGAAGCAGTTTCCCCCTGATGAGGTTTGTCAGCAGCACATCCACTGAGGTGGGCTCTGTAACATCAGTCAGGGTCTCAGTGTTGTGGAAGTCCAGAGAAAGTCGACACTCATCCAGCCCGTCAAAGATGAACACAACCTGGAACTCTTCAAACCTGTGGATTTCTTTGGTTTCAGTGAAGAAATGATGAACAAGTTCCACCAAGCTGAACTTGTTGTCTTTCAGCACATTCAGCTCTCTGAAAGTGAATGGAAATGTGAACTGTATGTCCTGGTTGTCTTTGTCTTCAGCCCAGTCCAGAGAGAACTTCTGTGTTAAGACTGTTTTCCCGATGCCAGCCACTCCTTTTGTCATCACTGTTCTGATTGGTTCATCTCTTCCAGGTGAGGCTTTAAAGATGTCTTCTCGTCTGACTGTTGTTTCTGGTCTGTCTGGCTTCCTGGATGCTGTTTCAATCTGTCTGACCTCATGTTCATCATTGACCTCTGCAGTCCCTCCCTCTGTGATGTAGAGCTCTGTGTAGATCTGATTCAGAAGGGTTGGGTTTCCTGCTTTAGCTATCCCCTCAAACACACACTTGAACTTCTTCTGAAGGTTTGATCTGAGGTTACGCCGACAAACTGCAGCAAGATGTTCTAAGTAAACACATAAGAAAAAAGATCATTAAGTTATTTACAAAGAAAATATGACAATTTCATTCCCCTAAAGGTGCACATAAACATGTTTTCCATTTTTTTCCACCATTTGTTGAGACATTACAAATTGTCTCATTGATTCAATATGTTAAATCTTTAGAGAAATCTTCTTACTGCTCTGCAGACGGTCAGCCAGCTCCTCCTGCTTCATTCTCCTCAGGAAGTGAAGTGTGATCTTCAGAAATGCCTCTCTGCTGCTCCTCCTCTGCTCTTTATCCTCATCATCCAACACCTTCTCATCCTCACTCTGACTCTCAAAGTATTCTGAGCAATCTGAACTCAGAACCCTCTGGATCTTCTTCAGCTCATTCTTCACAAAGGTGACAATGTTCTCCTCCAGCAGCTGAAACAGAATTTTATGGGAATGACAACATTTAACATCATGGAGCCAAACATCAGATCCATGTTTGACAAATTCACCACTGGTCTGTTAAGCGCAGCATGGAGATTATTGTGAAAGGACTGGATTTAAAAGTAGTTGTTGTTCATGAACAGACCATAAATATGGAGTCCAGGAGTGTCTGATGCTGCTGGACAGACGGACCTCTGGGACCCTCTGAGCTCTCATGGTCCACTCTGTGGAGAAATCATGAAGAATCAGTCACATTATGTCTGTCCACTCAAAGGACCTTCAGCTTGTGTTTGTCTCTGAGTTAAAGTGTTTATGACATCATTGAATCAGATTGTTTCCTCTGACATCAAAGTGCTGGTCGTACTGCTGATCCCACTGTGAACAGTCAGTTTACTGGCTTGGTTCAGCAGCTTGTCTAGTCTCTGTGTGGTCCCACCAGCTCTTGACCCATTTAATACCGTGGACAGGAACATACAGCTAATACAAGCTAGCTGGATGCTAACTGTCTAGTGCAAATTGGTGTAGAGTCTCACTCTAGTCTCTAAACTTGATTTTGACATTTAATTTGTATGATTTGTATGAGTCTTAAGTTAATTATCAACTTTTTTTGTTGCTTTTGGGTGAAAATAATTCTGTTCTGTATTTCTGAATTTTTGAGATACCCCAACACTCTGTGAGGAGAAACTAGAGAACTAAAGCTGGCAAATGGGGATTTTGGGGCGTAAGGCCTGGGGGGTGGACATTGGCTGAAAAGAATGCCGAGGCAAAAGTCAGAGCAGGTCCGTAGGGTGACAAGTTGGCACAGGCAAAGGGCTGAAGCCCTCAGGAGGCCAGGCTGGAGGGTGCACCTGAGACCAGTGGCTGCAGAACGAAGCAAGTGACTAAAGACAGTGCACCAGGACTTACCGGGCGCTCACACCAAAAGCGACTTGAGCGACCGCAGCGACCAGCTGCCATTCATTTTCAATGTACGCTGACAACGAGGAGCGACCGAAGGGAGAGGGACTCCTCATGTGGCCTCTTCTGTCCCCTAGGCCTAGACCTCTCCCTGGAGGTAGATGGTCATGGTGTGGGTGTGAGTGTGGATATGAATGTGGGTGTGAGTATGGATGTGGACGGGGCTGTGAATGTTTGTGATGGGGCTTCAGACTCTTGGGGCACAGGCTCCAAGAAGAGAGTGAATATATCCTCTTCCTCTACCTCACTGCTGGCCTGGCTGGTGGTGGCGGCATCCTCCCCTGTATAACCTGCATCTCCCTGCCCCTGACTTGCCGGGAAGTTACTGGTGGTGGCCCTGTCCTCCATGAACGGATTTAAAAATGCCATAATTTGGCTGTAGCGCCACAGTCGACTTGTGGATGCCTCGGCCCCGCTCCTGCATCTCTCCTTCTCTTTCTTTCTCTTTCTTTTCTCTTTCTGTGTCCCTCACATTTTTTTCACCTCTTCCTACAATCATCAACTGTAAACATACACAACATCACTATCTCTCCCTCTGCACAGCATGTCACCTATTGCCTGTATTTATTTACATGTAGCCTTCCCACAACGTAAAAAGAAAAAAAATGAAGAGGAACAAAAGAAGAGACAACGGGGGGCTATACAGAAGTTTGTAAACCTGCTGGCGTTAGCAGGGCCAGAGGCCGAGCCAGGCCTGGAGACGCAGCTGAAGACACTTTGGGGCCTTCAACAGCAGTGCCATCACAGGAGAATGACAAAATGATGGAAGAACAGCAGCCGGCCAGAAAAAGTGAGCCCAATATAGTTTTGACGGAGCCTCTAGACCCAGAAAGGGTATTGACAAGCTATTCATCTGATCCTGCAAAGTGGGACCGAATTGACGACAGGATACGTGAGTACTTTGCACTAAACCATCCCTGTCAAAATATTGGAGATTTCTCTGCATCACAGAGAAAATATGGAGACATTAACCGAAGCTTAACTGAGGAACATTTTAGAAAAAAGCTAAATGGAGAAACCCTGTCAAAAAAATGGTTAATGTACTCACGTCTACTGGCACTGTATTCTGTTACTGCTGCAAGTTGTTCAGTATAAGAGACAATCAATTTGTCACTGGATTTAATGACTGGAAAAACTGTGCTAATCGCGTGCATGAACATGAGAATAGTATGGATCATGGCACTGCTGTGCTGAGGCTATCATCACTTGGAAATAAAAATGCACGCATAGATTCAAACATAGTACAGCAACAGGAGTCTGAGAGAGCATACTGGCTCAACATTTTGAAACGTATAGTGGCAACTATTCAGTTTCTTTCTTCGCAAGGACTGCCCTTCCGTGGGGAAGATGACGTAGTAGGATCACCCCACAATGGGAACTTTTTGGGCTGCTTGGAGTTATTTAGTTGCTTTGATCCACTACTGTCAGAACATCTAGTCAGATACGGAAACAAGGGAAGGGGAAATACCAGTTATCTGTCCTCTACAGTTTGTGATGAGTTTATTCAGCTGATGGCTGAGAAGGTTCTGCGTGCCATTGTAAAAGAAGTTAAAGATGGCAAGTATTTCTCCATCATTGTGGACTTAACACCTGACATCACACATGTTGATCAGCTTGCTTTGATAATTCGTTATGTCCTGAAGAAAAGTGGGGAGCCTTTCGAGAGATTTTTGGAGTTCATACCACTACATGATCATACTGCAGAACACATGGAGGAAACACTCAAATCTGAGTTAAAAGAACTGGACATTGATTTGATGGATTGTCTTGGGCAGAGCTACGACAATGCAAGTAATATGGCAGGGAAATATTCGGGACTGCAGGCAAGAATAAAAAATAAAAATCCTAATGGTGACTTTATACCATGTTCTGCACATTCTCTTAATTTAGTTGGTGCATGTGCAGCAGAATGTTGCCTAGAAGCAGTTTCATTTTTTGGCTTCATTCAAAATCTCTACAACTTTTTCTTAGCTTCAACTCGGCGTTGGGAGATTTTAACAGCCCACCTCACAAAATGTGAGCGAGGTCTGACACTGAAGAGCCTTTCCAGCACAAGGTGGTCTGCGAGAGCTGATGCAACAAAAGCTCTGAGATTTGGCTACAAAGCTATACAAGATGCTTTGAACGAAATCAAAGTTGACCATGGGACCCACCAGAAATGATTGTGATGTCTATGAAGCAGAGGCCAAAACTCTCACAGCAACAGAGGGATACAAAGCAGATAACCAAAGAAGACGAGTGAAGAAAGTTATGTTCGCTGAGTCTGCAGGTCCAGAGGAGCGGCACTCAGGCTGTGAAGCGTTCCTGATTGACACACATTATGTCATCTGTGACTGCTTGTCACAAGAATTGAAACGACACAAAGACGCATACAAAAATGTGGAGAAATGTGGTTTCCTTACTAAAACGAAATCAGTGGACATTGAACAAATCCGTGCAGCCACAGAAAAGCTGAAGAAAATATACCCTCAGGATCTTGAGGAGGACTTTACAGCAGATTTTTGCCAGTTCATCTCAATGGTAAAAGATGAGCCTCTTGTACATGGCCATGACTGATTAGTCATGGCCATGTACAAGAGGCTCCTAGAGCTAGGCTTGAGGGATGCTTTCCCTAATGTGGACATTTGCCTTTGCATGAATCTGACATTACCGATTGCAAACTGTTCAGGAGAAAGATCATTTTCTTTGTTGAAACGAGTGAAAACATACCGGAGAGCAACAGTAAAAGAAAAAAATAACTGAATGCCTTTGCCCTGTTGGCAATTGAGAATGGATTTACAACCTCCCTGGATTTTAAAGACATTATCAAGGACTTCGCCTCATCAAAACTCAGGAGAAAGCATCTGTAAATGTAAGTTTTCCATTTAAAAATCTAAATCTGAATAAGTAAAGTGAATATTAAAATCAAATGTAAGATGCATATAAATTGAATTTATAATATAGGGCTATACTTTCTCCTATAATCAAATAAAATATGAGGAACAAACCAAGCGTATTCAAATCTCAAACAACTGTCTTTCATCTTATGTATACATTTTATTATTTCTCCACAAGATCGTGATGATGCTGTCAAGATGTGTTTCTGCTGCGATGGAGGCCTGCAATGCTGGAAGGCTGAAGATTATCCCTGAGTGGAGCTGCTAAATGGTTTCCTCAGTAAGTGCTGCTCATTTTATTTATTATTATTTATTGCTGGACAGTTTCCAAATGGTCTTGATAAATGTGAAGGGTTCATGTTTGTCTTCTTGTTCCTGTACTTAATCACAGGTGTGAATATGGGCTCTAGAAGAAGGGACAAGAATTTTTGTTCACCCAATTCAGACTCGTTTTCCTTGGCTGTCTGAGCAGGTTAGTAAAGAAAAGTGAAAAAATGTGTTCTTGGGTCAAACATAAGGTATGGATCAAGTTATTTAATGATTGCTTATTTTTCTATGATGTTTCTGTGATTAAATCTGCTTTTAGAGTGCAGTCTAGTAAAGCACATCGTCCAGAGAAACGTCCGGACCAGTGGAGAGAACTGCTGAACAGTCCAGGAGCTGAGCTGCTGAGTATTGAATACCAGAAAATGGAAGAGAGGTGATGGTTTTCCATGAAAATTAACTTCTTTACCACTACGGCACACTTTCTCTAACTGCAAATTGTATCGGTCTTTGTATATTTGACGACTCATCGTTACCATCATCATCTCCTCCCTCACCTCTGGCTTTGTCCCCCAAACCCTGAAACTGGCTGCTGTCACCCCATCCTCAAAAAGCCTGCCCTGGATCCTGAAACCATCTCAAACCTCCCTTTTCTGTCAAAAATTCTGGAACGCGTTGTCGCCGCACAAAACCCTCCTCCACTCTCATGAACTGTACGAACCATTCCAATCTGTATTCCGCCCACAACACAGCACCGAAACCGCTCTCCTGAAAATCACAAACAATATCCTCCTCTCTGCAGACTCTGGGCACCTCAACATACTGATCCTCCTTGACCTCACTGCAGCCTTCGACACCATCAACCACTCCATTCTCCTGTCCCGCCTACAAACATCACTCAACATCACTGGTTCTGCTCTTTCCTGGCTCAAATCATACCTCACCGACAGACATCAGTTCATCCACATCAACAACTGCACCTCCTCCACTGTCCCCCTACCTCAAGGCGTCCCCCAGGGCTCGGTGCTTGGTCCCCTCCTCTTCATCCTTTACCTACTCCCCATTGGTTCCATCATCCGCCGTCATGGTCTCCGTTTCCACTGCTACGCTGACGACATCCAAATCTACATTTCTACAAAATCCATCACCCCTGTCACCCACTCCACTCACACCAACTGTCTGACAGAACTAAAATCATGGCTGCAAACTAACTTCCTTCAACTGAACTTTGACAAATCTGAAATCATACTCATCGGCCCTAAATCCCTCGCCACATCGACCCAGAACTTCTCCCTCAGCACTGATAACACCACCCTGTCACCCTCCCCGTTCATCCGCAACCTTGATATCATCTTTGACAATAACCTCTCATTTGAACATCACATCAGCCGTCTCACCTAAACTGCTTTCTTTCACCTCAAGAACGTCGCTCACCTTCGTCCATTACTTTCCTTCTCTGCCGCCGAAACTCTCATCCATGCATTCATCACCTCACGACTCGACTACTGCAATAGCATCCTCTATGGCTCATCATCCAAGGTTCTCAACAAACTTCAGTACATTCAAAACTCGGCTGCCCGCCTCCTCACCCACACCCACGAACACATCAACCCTGTTCTAAAAAACTTACACTGGCTCCCTGTCCCACATCGAATCAACTTCAAGCTCCTCCTCCTCACCCACAAAGCCCTCCATAACCAGACCCCTTCCTACCTCACAGACTTGCTCCACCACCACACTCCCTCCTGCAACCTCAGATCATCCAACGCAAACCTCCTCTCACACCCGCTCAGGACCAAGCACCGCACCTGGGGCGACAGAGCCTTCTCCATAGCCACCCTCTCCCTCTGGAAGGCCCTCCCCAAACACATCCGTGACTGTTTTAACCCATCCACCTTCAAATCATTACTCAAGACCCACCTTTTTAAATCTGCTTTTAACCTGCAACAATAGCTGTTTTTCTCTGTACCCCCCATCAGTTTTCGTTATCACAAACACACAGTTATTTGCACGTTGTTTGTTTGTCCTTCTATGTACTTTTCATTTATTTCTCTATGTTTTTTTCCTCTGTATTTGTATTTTTTCTCTGTATTTGATTTTATGTAAAGCGTCTTTGAGAGCTGTAAAAGCGCTGTATAAATAAAATGTATTATTATTAGGGCTGTCAGATTAACGCGTTAATTAGATTAATTAATTACACTGCAAATTAACGCGTTATAAAAATTAACGCAATTAATTCTGAGATTCTGAGTGGCAATTCAATGCGCGAGCATTTTAAATTTGGCCCATTGAATGACCCGTAGGCTACTTGGCAGTGGCACGTCACTGTAGCACTAGCACCGAGGGACTTGTCCGGAAGTGTTCGTCACTTCGAAGCTGAAATGGCGACACTCAGATCCACAAACCTGTCTCGAAGGCAGAATCGCGACACAACTTCCAGTCCAGATCAGCCCTATGAGCTGCAAGTAACACTAGATTAAAACCGCAGCGGTCGTTCGCCAATTCTCCGCCGTTGTTCGTTCACACAGAGCGAAACATCGCTGTAAAGACGAACCGCTGTGCAATTCACACAGAAAGCCGGCGCTGCGGCTCCTAAAGAGACGTGATGGTACACGTCATGATGATGACGTGTGTGTTTTAAAAGGGGTTTCCCCGGTGTCTCTCCTGTCACTCAAAACCCGACGGAGACTGTCTTCCGGGGTAAAGTTCACTGAAGTCTCGGTCTGGAGGGCTGACCGTCGCAGAGATTTTTTTTCATCAGAAACACTCTGTGAGGTAAAGTTTTTTTGCCGGTGACAGACGCATGGCAGAAATGTGACGAGGAGTCTGTAGGACGGGCGGGAGGAAGGACGCTTCTCCACGTACAGCTGTGGTATCTTTAACTTGTTGCCAAAGACAGTTACAGTTACTACGTTACCTTAGTTTGGTTCTGTAACGTTGTTTTGTGGGACATTCTCTGTATTAAGTTGAGTGAGGGATCTGTGCAGTTAACAGACCATCAGATAGACACGCCCTCCACAATACTGCGCCTCCGATACTATCAGACAAGTATCATATACATAAGTTATTGAAATGTTACATAAATGAAATGTTTATTTTAGAAAGAAAAAAGAAATCGAGGTTTGTATTGAACTGTGGGTCAAAAATCATGATACAAACCGAATCATGAGTTTGGTGTATCGTTACAGCCCTAGTCGCTAGTCAAAGCAGGGTGACAACAGACATGGAGGCGACTCAGAAGAGCGAGGCGAGCACATCGTTGCTCGGGCCTTTGAACGGCAAGTTCTTCTCTTCTTAGTGTATTCAATTGATTAGTCAAGCAATACAATTTTGTAATGTCCTAGAATTCGAATTCTTTATTTGGGTACCTTTAGCAGATATGAGATTAAAATGCGATTAATTAGATTAATTAATTACAAATCCTGTAATTAATTCGATTAATTTTTTTGATCGCCTGACAGCCCTAATTATTATTATTATTATTATTATTATTATTATTATTATTATTATTATTATTATTATTTAACTCTTCAAAGATTTTCTGCAAAATGCAGTAGCTTATAACATTTATCTGATTTGCTCTGTTTACATAGCAATGCTGACACCTATTGGTGATTTACTGGTACTACTGCTTTAACAATGACGCTCGCAATGGATAAAATAAGGATAATTTAATAGCATTTAATAGAGCCGTGTAATAACGTTTAAATAATGAAAATAAAAAATAGTCTGTTTAATATACAACACATGACTTATTTTGGCATACAAAAAATAACTTGTAATCAACGACTAAAATGGGTAAGTAAAATGGGAATTATCCCATTAGTAACTTTGGTATGTGTCAGATTTCAATTTATATATAACATCGATGGAGGGGGGCCCAAAAAATACAGTCTGCCTAGTGTAGTCCACTACAGCAGCTGCTTTAACAGTTGAGAACACTTTTAAGAAAAGACAGGAGTCAGCAGCTAACACATACTGTCAAAGACTGAGGCTGAGCTCAGATCAACTGGATGAAAGTGAGAATAACAACTACAAATTGTTTTACTGCATGTTTCACGAACAAACAATATGAATTCAAATATGACGAAGAGGTTAAAAGTAATTGTTCACTGTGATGAGCTCATAAAACACAGAAAAAAAAAACAGGAAAACAAAGGTGAGAAGTGAGAAGTGAAACACAACAGGTGATAATAGAATTACAAAATATAACAGGAAATCACCAAAACAAATCATTCAAATCATGACATCCAGTGAAAAAATTTGAATTTTTAAACCAAAACCATTCTCTCCTTTAAAATAATGGTGCTTATATTTGTTGAATAACTGGCCCTTTTGCCTTACCGGGTGATGGCAGTATGGCTGGCAAAATCCAATAAGAAGGGGTAAGACACACACACAGTCCATCAGACAAGGGGTTCCCTTAGTCAGCTTGGAGGCTGGCTGAGATATTATGTTTTTGATTTGTGTTATCTGATGGGTGCAGTAGTCCAGTTTTCGTGGCCTCATTTCAATTAGGTTTAGTTGTTCTGTTGTGTAGGGGTAGAGGGCTATTCCCCAGTTCTGATGGCCCTGGTGGATAGGAATAGGAGGCTGCTCTTCTTTTGTTCATTTTGGCTGGCCCATCAGTTTGTTTGTTTCCTTTTTTTGATTCTTGTTAATTAATAAAGTTACACTCTTTTAAACTGCAACTTGCTTGTTTTTTTGCTGTGTTAGAACTCACTTGAAGGGGGTCGTAACATGGAGACACAATTATCCTTTGTTAGTAGCTAGCATCTGTTAGCCTGAATAAAATCACGATGTAACACTAAACCAGTCATCAGACAAATGTTAAACTGGACTGAAGACATGAAGACTGGTTCTACTGGGCAGCTTTCACATGTGAGAATATAAATGTACTAAAGAAGAATGACCCTGAAAAAAACAAGTTTAAATACATTTCTCTGAATAAATAATATAAAACATGAATCAGTCATATTTTCATGTTATTAATAGCTCACCCCTTTACAGCAGAAGGTTTTTCTTCTTTAAAATCAATGTAACGATTATTTGACCGGCCACTCTTGAAGGAAACCCAGCTGGATTCAGGTCCAGGTCCATGTTCAGGTCCAGGTTCAGTTCCAGGTCCAATAGAAACTGGTCTCCTGTTCGACAGAGAAGACGACAACCAGAGATGTCAATTCACTTTCTAGTCCTCAGACACAGAAGTTTCTGTCCATAAAATAGTGGAAAACATCAGGAATAAACCTTCAGAGAATATTGCACCAAACTTATTCTATAAAGTGAAATGAAGAGTTGAAGAATGGTTCTATTGGGCAGCTTTCTAAAGTGAGAATATAAATTTAAGTGAATAAGAACAAAGCTAAAAATAAAAATCAGGTTTCATAAAACATCTTTCTCCATAGTAAAATATGAATCAGTCACATATTAAAGGGATAGTTTTTGTTTTTTGAAGTGGGGTCATATAAAGTACATATCTATAGTTGTTCTGTTCCTTACCGTAATCACCGATCAGCACTACATCTTTTGGCACTACATTTTCTCCACCGCAGAACCTCCATATCCCCACCGCTGAAACTCTGACCCAAACAGGTGATCTGCAAGCGGCGAAATACAGTGCAAGGCCCAGTTGCCCTAAGGCATAGGGATACGGAGGTTCTGTGGTTGAGAAAATGTAGTGCCAAAAGAATGGCCGGTCGGACAGCGATGTAAAGCGGTGTGAATTTTCCCTTTACAACGTACACTTCAACCATTATAGATTTTTTTAGCTGAGCTTTGTTTTAGGTGGTTTATTTCGCTTTTTCTCTGGACCCTGTTCACTGCAGTACAAAGCTGAGCGCCTGGCTGGAGCGGCTCTCTGCTCCTCCAAACTGAGGCTGCGCTGATCGGTGATTACGGTAGGAAACAGACCGACTATAGATATGTACTTTATATGACCCCACTTCAGAAAACACAAACTATACCTTTAAAGTTAACAGCTCACCTCTTTACAGCAGAAGGTTTTTCTTCTTTAAAATCAATGTAACGATTATTTGACCGGCCACTCTTGAAGGAAACCCAGCTGGGTTCAGGTCCAGGTCCATGTTCAGGTCCAGGTTCAGTTCCAGGTCCAATAGAAACTGGTCTCCTGTTCGACAAAGAAGACGACAACCAGAGATGTCAATTCACTTTCTAGTCCTCAGACACAGAAGTTTCTGTCCATAAAATAGTGGAAAACATCAGGAATAAACCTTCAGAGAATATTGCACCAAACTTATTCTATAAAGTGAAATGAAGAGTTGAAGAATGGTTCTATTGGGCAGCTTTCTAAAGTGACAATATAAATTTAAGTGAAGAAGAATAAAGCTGAAAATAAATCAGATTTCAAAAAACATCTTTCTCCATAGTTAAAATATGAATCAGTCACATATTAACATTATCAACAACTCACCTCTTTACAGCAGGAAGTTGTTGTCCTTCAAAAAAATTAATGAGGCGACCTATTGACCGGTCACTCCTGAAGGACACACAGCTGGGTTCAGGTCCAGGTCCAGGTCCAGGTCCAGGTCCAGTGGTTTTAGAGGGAAGGCCTCCCTCCTCTCTGTCCTCACACTGATTCATGCTGCTCAGCTCAAGCACACTTTGATCTGGACAGATAGATGAGGAACTGCAGTGTCTGACTTAGCAGGACAGACTGACGAGAGAAAAGCTGCAGGTTGCAACATGAACTAATGTTTACTACTGACTGTCATGGTGATTTTTCCTCTTTTGGTGACCGGATGTTCCTGATGAGATTAACTGATGACAAGTTAACAAACTTTCATCCAAAGTAAAAAGGTCATCTTGGTTTGTTGGCACGACTTCACTTCTCATTTTAGTTGTTTTCGACTCAAAGACTAAAAAACAACACTGTTATTTCTTCACTTCATTTTGATGAAAACATTTATACAGGTATAAACTAGTTTTAAACTGATGGACCTTGTAAAATCCTACGGCTGCACTGCAAATACTCAGTCAGTTGATATTTATGGAGCAAGAACAGTCTCAATATTATTCACAAATAAATGCAGAGGGATTTGTATCTGCAAAACTGGATCCGTATCTGTGCCTCTAATTTGCAACTTGCATATCATCATTTGTTCATCAACTTAGTATTTTTCAGTGGAAATATATTTGTGAATTTCCACCTATTTGTGTGGATACTTTTGAGACTCTTCTACAGTGCTGTTTTCACACAAAATCCACAAATGCAGGGCGCAGGTGACTCGTAAAATGTCACTTGACTTTTGTCTCATAAAACACAATTCACAAATAAATGCAGAGTGATTTATATCTGTAAATCTAATCCGTGTCTCAGCCAAAAGGATTTGTATCTGTTAATCTGAATCTTTATCTGTGCCATCTAACTTGCATATCATCATTTGCATATCAATTTAGTATTTTTCAGTGGAAATATATTTGTAAATCTCCATCTTTTGCTGTGGATCTTATTGGGACTGTTTTTCTGCGCCGTTTTGTGTCACACAATTCACAACTGGTGGCTGCTGGTAGTGACTGTGGGGCAGACTGTAGTCTCACAGTCAGATCCATGAAACATACGAGCCTTTTACAGTCATAATTCCCCGTAATAAACTGAAGGTATCACAAAGGTATGTTTCGGTATTTCAAAGTAAAGGACGACATGAGAAATAAAAAAACTATCAAGTATATTTACTGTGTACTGGTCGAGTAATCCTGTGTCAAAATCCTTAACAGAGGACAAGATTAAGGATATTTCACCTAAATAAAAAGCTTATTTTCCATAAGTAGTCCAAGATTCATATACTGCTGAACTTAGAACTTCCTAGACTATGTGCATGAATAACATGAAGTACTTTTACTGTCATTCCCCTGCTTTACCTGCTTTCTCCCATCCTTGAGACCCATAACACCGGCACGGACGGCAAGACATTAAACATTTACACTGAACTTCTATCATGTTGTGAAATAAAAGCTAATGATTTCATAGTGATAGATTTACAAGTTTATTTAAAAGTATATGTTATTATTGGTGTATTATGAATATATAATCATTACAAAACCTCCCTCTCAGCCCCATGTGAGGGTTCTGCCCTGATGTTGCACCTAGAAACTGCTGAAGCTTCTCTCCCAGTTTGGGTAGCACAGCTCCCAATGCTCCTATCACCACCGGGACCTTTATTTATACTTCTCAATCTTTTTGTGCTCCATCTTCCTGATGTTACTGTCAGTGAGGATTGGCACATCTATCTCAAGTGTTCTCTTCTGCTCCAAGTCAACCACAGTCAATAATGTCTGCTGGCTGATGGTCAGCTCACTTCTCAATTTGTATCCATGGCCTTATATGCTTGGGGTGTTGTTATGACTGGAAAACGACTTAATCATGAATCCAAGTCTCAGATTTGCACACTGTTGGAGGAAATACTCCGATCTTTTAATTAACAAAAAGGGAGCAATACCACAGTCTAATGACACTTGGTTACAAGTAAATTTCTACATCAAATTTGGGCAAAAAGACTTATCGTCCTCTGTTAAGGATTTTGACACAGGATTACTCTAAAAGACACAGTAAAAGTACTTCATATTATGCATGCAAGTTTCATTACGATTACCGTAGATGTTAGTAGATTCGAGCACTAGAAAACAACGTGCGGCTGATTTGAACAAGCTAATGCGAACCACGGCTGGCTTGACCGCAGTTATGGCTCTGAGTGACTTTCATAATTAATCAAGTGCGAATATAGCAGCATGGAAGCAGCTAGCTAGCTAGCCATGCTGCTGCTGCCCCTTCATCAAGCAGGCAACTAGTGGCAGCAGTTGGTTTGGTCTTCTTCTGTTTAGCATAACAGCGTCTGTCAATGTTGCATTCGTGCCATCTACTGGAAGACACACATGAGTTGTGAATTGTGTGACATAAAACGGATTGTGTTTTACGAGACACGAGTCAAGTGACATTTACGAGTCACCTGCACCCTGCATTTTATGGATTTTGTGTGAAAACAGCACTGTAGAAGAGTCTCAAAAGTATCCACATAAATAGGTGGAAATTCACAAATATATTTCCACTGAAAAATACTAAGTTGATTAACAAATGATGATATACAAGTTGCAAATTAGAGGCACAGATACGGATCCAGTTTTGCAAATACAAATCCCTCTGCATTTATTTGTGAATAATATTGAAACTGTTCTTGCTCCATAGATGTTTAACAGAGTAATGTAAAGTAAATGTGTTTGATTTGATTTTTGATCATACTTCAGTGGACAGTGACAGAGAGAGGCGACACTTCCTGATGGAGTGTTTCCAGCTCTGAAAGCTCATTCAGTGACACACTTACATTTTTATTTTTTCATTACAAAATAGAAGCTTTCATGTGCTCACCGTCCTCTGAGTGCTGCTTCCTGCTATCTCCACATTAACTACTGACAACCAACTAACTCCACCTCTGCTCTTCCTCCACTGTCCTCCTCTCAACATGGAGGATGGTTTTTATAATGGCGGCTGTTTAAACTCACAGCTGTGAGTTTGTAGAAAGGAACAATGGAGTGGCAGACTGTTGCTGTTTCTAGCGTCGCTAAGCTTACCACAGCTTGTGTTAATGAATCAAACATTTTTAAATGTGTTACCTTCAGCTCGCGGTTCACACGGATGCAAGTGTAGGAGACTTTGGACCGAAGAGGCTCTTAGAGTTACACATTAATTATATTGAACGAATCATATATGTGAAGTGTCAGTGAAATCTGATGACTTGTGTGTTTTATGAGTGTAAAGTTGTAGTTACTTTGGTTCAACAGAGCAGCTTTAGTGACTTTTAAAGACCAATATCACTTTATCTGACTGTTTCTATGAGGTCACTACATAACAGCTCACACACAACTCACAAGTTGTCATGAAAACTTTGTGAGTTTTTTTAAACAAGAACCACGTCAAACACACAGTGAAGTTGTTTGTGTTTGTGACTGTGATTCAGTTCAGGTCCAGTTTGAGTGAAGTGTGTTTGAAGATGAGTTAACGAGCAGATTAAACTTGTCTCAGTTTAATCAGAGAGAGAAACTTGAGTCAAAATATTTCCTTTCTTGACATTTAGTGGGTTTATTTTGTTGACTTATTAGACTCAGTGAAATGGCTACTTTTACATCTTCAGCTGAAACTACAGGCTGTCAGACTGTCCCCTCTGAGCTACAGAGTGCTGTTAGGAGACAGGACGGACAGAGACGTCTTTGACACGACGTCAGCATTGTTGTTTCTTCACTCTGATCAGAATGTTCATTAGCTGAATGTAAGCTTGTTAGCTGAATGTTGTTGAAAAGTTAAGTCATATCTTACCTTTAAAAGGACTGAAAGCAGCAGGTAACAGTAAACACAGTCCGTCCTCAGCTGCTGATGGTCTCTCAGGTGTGCTTCATCACATGATGAGGAGCCCAGGTGAGCTCTCCCACTCTGTTTACACACCCTGATGCCTCATGGGTCCAAGTGCTCAACCCTGTCTTGTCTTCTCCTCCACATCAATAACAGTTCTGACTGTTGTGAAACAATTCAGAGCTCAGATCAGACTGAACTCACCTTCTTATCACAGTGTCATCATTAAAAGCACCAGGACAAACCACAGCTTCTCTCCGCCTCCTCACACAGGCAGCCATCTTGGCCCAAAGGCCAGGCAGTTTCCCAGCTGACGTTTGTGTGTGAAAACAGTCCAGGCCTTAAAGCGACACATGTCCCTGCTTAACCTTCAGATAACAGCTTCAAAACCACTCTGATGCTACGCTGACTTAAAACAGGGTGAACCCTCTGGAATTTTTAAACAGCCTGTACAGGAAATTGTCCTTGTTGAAGTTTGAGAGTTGCTGATTCTCTGAAGAGTTTCAGACTGGCTGTGATGAATCAGAACACTATCAGACCTGCAGCACAGAGAGAAGAACCACAGAGTGTCTGGACACCCAAAACAGTGATCCTCTGATGTTTGCGTTAATGGTGTCTTCCAGTAGTCCTGTTGTACGGAAGCCCTAAACGGTCATGCATTCATACATTTTATTTCCTCCGTTTTCCCGTGATAACGAGTTAATATCCTCCGTTTTGCTGAGATAACGAGATCATTTTCTCGAGATCTCGAGATAACGAAACTTTGTTTTCTCGTGATAACGAGTTAATTTCATTTGTTTTCCCGAGATAACGGGATAATTTTTGCCGCGATCTCGAGATAACGAAACTTTGTTTTCCCGAGATAACGATATAATAAGGTGTGTGTGTGTGTGTGTGTGTGTGTGTGTGTGTGTGTGTGTGTGTGTGTGTGTGTAAATGAGTCAGTCAGTTAGTGTGCAACTGTAAATAACCTTTAATATGATAACTGTTAATAAGAACATCTTGTTTTCATTTAGTTAACTGATATTCTTTGAAGCCAGGTTATTATTTCATTAATTATATTAGACACTAAATGCGGGACTTTAATTTTGAAAGCGTCTCGCTGTGAACCGAGAACATCTGTGTTCCTGTGAATCGTGTGTGTGCGTGTTTGAAGTGTGCCTGCATGATTTTTGCTGAACGTGATGAAATGATTTACTGTGCACCTGGCTGATAAAGGGCACAAGCTCTAACGGTGTGTCCGAAGGTGTGTTCGAGTGTAGAGAGTTCCTGTAATAAACACTTTGGACCATCAGTTAGAGAGTCTGACCATCATTCAGCGGGGATGCTACAAATTGATTATATCGTTATTTCGGGAAAACAAACTTTCGTTATCACGAGATCTCGAGAAAATTATCCCGTTATCACGAGAAAACGGAGGAAATAAAATATATGAATACATGGCCGTTTAGGGCTTCCGTACTGTTGTCCTCTCTACCTTCCTGTTAACACCTCAGGTGAAGAGGATCTCCTCTCACATCCTGATATGTTCTGATCCAATCACTGATACCTGAATCCAAAACTGTTTCATTCCCACAAGATGCTAAAGTTGTATTTGTAGTAGCTAAGGACCATGGCTAACTACTATAAACCCCCCTGTAGCAATGAAAACAACTGTTGGAGAGTAAATATTTTCCTTTTTTGATTTATAAAAGAGGTAGTATTTGGAGATGACAGAACATGGATCGAATAGACTTAGCTAGACAGTATGACAATAAAAACAGTGGATGCAAGGTGACATATGCAAAAGTAACACATTTACACTCCATGTAATTAAAACACCGTATCAATATAGAAATAAAGCCATGCAAATAAAAGTCTATATCACAATGCCCAGCCTCTGTCTCTCCATAATCAAACTACTGTTACAAGATGAAAAAGTGCTTTGGCTCAGGTTTACAAACGACAAAAAAAACAAACAAAAAATACAATACTAAAACACTGGCTGACAACTGCACCATGCACCGGGTTCCCAATTGTTTGTGGCCAACGCCTTGCCGTCGTGTCTGCCTTAAGGTGCGATATGCTTCCCTCGCTGTGGCTACTGGTGCAGATTAGGTCCCTGGGTAATAAGTTACTTTAAAGAAACAATTTAAGAATCGTGTTGTACATACCCGGGCTCGTAGCCTTTCTGTTCGCCATACACAAAGGACACCAACACAGCTCCAGTCTGTGCAGCACCTGCTCCTAGATAGTGTGTAAGCTGGGAATTAAACACAACTGGCCCTGATTACCCAGTACCCCGGTCACATATTGTCATCACTGTCAAATCTTCAAATGAATCAATAATATTGAGATTTTATACAGATTTGTGTTACCTGAAAATCATTTTGGGTGACTAACGACACAACAGCCTAATATAAAGATAATAATGAATTCATCTTTTGTAAATATAAGCTATATTCGGGTAGACATACCCTAACCCTAACCCTGAAAAAACCCAGAAAAACTTAACATCTGAGTTTCAAAATGCTCCACATAACTTAAGACATTTTTGTAACACTTTTATTATTTTTTGCATATTCAATAAATATTGTAAAACTGCTAAATGTTCTCCCTTCAGTTCATATCTTTGTTTTCAAGTGTTTGAACTATATTTAAGAGATCAGAAAGTTAGAGTTAAAATTATTCGTTTTTACATATTTTATATCTAATTGGCCGATATATCAGTTATCAGAGTGTGTTACTCCTTAATTTGGGTTTCGGTACCAGCCCCATGAATTCAGGCTTTGTCAGGCCCTTGTAACATCAGATATAATTTTTATCCTCTCTGCAGCAGCAGGTTCAGATTTCAGCAGGAGGTGAGTCACTGCTGTTTGTCCACAGGAGGAACACTGTCCTGTCAGAATTGTTAAGGGACGGACATGAAGAAATGTAAACCTGTCCTTTAATTCTAATCCTGCTCTAACCTCCATCATCACTCTGAGAACATGAAGATCATCAGGACAACTGGTCAGACTGGATTTAATGAGGACAAACATCAACAGAGAGCAAGATGACAACAACATACTGTCTGTCTGAGGAATGTTGTTGTTTAAAACCAGTAATAATGTCCTTTGACAGTCACTAATTTTGATAAAGTATTACTTGAAAAGTGCACAGTAAAAGTACTTCAGATTATTCATGCAAGTAGTCTAGGAAGTACTAGGTTCAGCAGAATATAAATCTTGGACTACTTATGGAAACAATTTTTGTTTGTTTGTTTTTCTTATTTTATTCTTTACTTTGAAATCCGGAAGGATACCTTCAGTTTATTACCAGGAATAGTTACTGTTAAATTATCGTATGTTTCATGGGTCTGATTGTGAGGCTGCAGTCTGCCCAAAAGTCACTACCAGCAGCTCTCGTTAGTGCATTTCATTACGCACTTGAAAAAAAGGTGCGGCTGATTTGACCAAGCAAACGTGAACCACGGCTGGCTTGTCTGCAGTCTAATCTCGCCTCGGGCACCAAAATGGCTAGAGCCGGCTCTGCTGTCGGGACTGCTGCAGAGGTTCGGTGATATTTTCAGTCTGTCTGGCAGAAAATCTGGCACATACACCTTCATTAACACACCACGTTAGGACTGTTGACAACCAGCAACAGTGTGCCAACGTCAGGTGAATAGTCTATTGGTTGATGGGATGGTGGAAGAGAGCCCCTGAGCTTGGCAGGTGCTGCTCCTTAAAGAGAAAGAGGGACACTGGAGAATCTGCACCAACAGCGGTAATCTGTACTCTGTGACTATAAATGCCCAACACAGTATCAGCATTGGTTGCCACAGATCAGATCACAGATATTGGTCTCAGGTGAGGAAACAAGCCAAACACTTGGAGATTGTCTAAGAAATACCAGAATTTCACAGTGGCAGACTGAAAAACATTCCTATTTACTGATAAGTCCAAGTTAGAGTTGTTGGGACTCCCAGATAAAGTCATTCATTTTGGATTTCAAAATGGACTCTAAACTGAACTCAGTTCCTCAGATTTCCCCAGTGTTCACACCTCAGTGCAAATACTACCAAGAGACCCAGCTATGAGTTACTATTGGTCAGGGAAACAGACCCCCCAGCAGGCCCAGAGAACTTCTCCTCACAGCAGCGATGCGAGGTCCTGCTGGTTTTCCAGCTCATTTAGCACCAGCAGCTGCAATGCAAAGCTTACCAGCAACCTCAACAATCTGAGGAACAAGAAGTTGCCAACCTCTACTCTGTCAAGGACTCTAAAATCCATTGTCCTAACCCTAGTAACCCATTACTAGCTGTGATGGTAGTTTAGGTTGTTGTTAGTGAGTTGATTACACATCATTCACAAACTGATTGTTTAGAATCTTTTTATGAGACTGAATTATTAAACTGACATTTGCATTCTTTAAGGGTGGCGCTCCCAAAGTGATCTATTTATCATAATTAATAATTATCCCTGATAATCATTCATTATTATTGATAGCCAAATTTAACCCAAACTCCCTAATAAATGTTGCATGAAGCACTACAGAGTTGTATGGCAGTAACAGAAGGGTGTATGTAGGAGATGAACAGGATAGAGAATGCTACCACAGTGTCTCAAAGCCACAGTGAAACATGGTGGGAAGATAAAAGTCAGGGGCTGATTTGCTTCCTCTGGACTTTGACACCTGCACAGAATTGATTCCACCCTGACCGAGGAGAAGCACTAATCCATTATTCCGATGCTACGCCCTCCGGTTTGTTCTTTGAGGAGAAAGATCCTGCAGCAGGATAATGAGCCCAAACACACCTTACCGGGGCACTTGAAGACTGCGAAAGCCAAGTATTATGTGATATCACAAGAATCTTTGTCGAACACTGTCAAGTCATGCAGGGATAACATGAGTCAGCAGGTATTACACAAACGTGTCAAGTCCATGCCAGCTTAAGCGCACACTGTCATTAAAGAGATAAAAGGTATTCTGAAATAATTTTTTCCAAGATTCAACTTTTCACTCAAACTGCTAAACTGAAATTATTATTTGTAATAAAACAAATAGTATTCAATTTGAAACAAACGTAAAATACAAGAATGTTCATTCATGGTCCCAGACCTTTGAACCACACTATCCACACAGTCTCAATAATCAACAATATGTTCAATATGAGTTGTTGTGAAAACACAATGTCAATTTTTCAACGGCTAACAGTTTCGGGCTGGTATGCAAAGGTTCTTTCAACTGAATGTACAATAATTGAACAAAGTCTGTTGAATTTTTTGAATGCTTCAGTAATATCCTAAAACAACTGGAGCCGGTTGCATCTACTGATCTTTTCTAAGCCGGGTCCTAAGTGTTGGGTCAGTCTAAGTTAAGACCAGTCTTGAGAATGGATTCTAAGTGGGTTGTTCCAGAACTTAAGACTAGCCTTATATATGCCTTGTCCTGGCAATGCGCGTTCACATGAATTCTACGCAGCTGTAGTTATCGCCTCACAGCAGTGTGTGTTACTAGGATACACTTGTTCTGAGAGTGGCATAGTACCTTTAAGGTACTTTTCAAGACCAAACTTAATCTCTCATGCGATGTTTCGCAACTGCTGGAAAATTGACATTGTTTACACTCTCCCCCTCTCCTGCTAATTGTAGCTAATCATGTTTTATTTGCTGCAGTGTTATGGAGGGTCAAAGAAAAGAAAAGGCAATTTCACGGACACTGAGATAAGAAAGTTGACTGAGCAGTGGGTAGCCACCACAAAAGACCGCTGACTGCCAAACCAACCAATGTAATGACAGACTACCTTATAAAATCAGTTTTGTGGGTTGTTGAACCAGGGGAAACTGGATCGACTGAACCGTTCTCTATAACAAAATGATTATTTGTGTGCTCTTGGAAACTCAGCTAATGTAATACATCGGGTAATTAATTTCTCTCTGTAAAAAGACACTGCGTCAGTTTGTCCCAGTGTGTTGCAGTGCTGGTCTGTAGGCCACTCTGACGAGAGAAAGCATATGCCTTGTTAGGAACAGATTAGCTGCACAGATGGGTGCACAGCATGGCCTCAATTTTGACTTCACCCCTGCTCCTGACTAGGTATAAGATTTACATTACATTTAGTGAGAAAAAACGCTCAAGCCCAGGTGGTGTGACCAGCATAACTGTCAGGTCGGGCTGAGAATGCCAAGTTACGCCTGACAGCAAGCCACTGATGGTGCGACCAGCCCCTGGTCTCTGTAGTTTTAAATGTTTGACCAGAAGGAAAAAGTGCCTTTGATTTGAACTATTTTCTGCGGTAGACTGATCCAAAATTGGTGCTTTAGTAGGTATTTGGGGCTGCAGGTGTATGGGTTACTGTGTGTGTTCGTGGTAATGACAGAACATGTCAACGCATACAACAGTGTAGCTCATTGTTGTGTTTTAATAGTTTTGGAAAACAACAGAACTCTATGGCACGGAGGGATGTTATATCAGGCTTTGGATACACACAATGCTTGTTAGCAGGAGTAATACAGTGGTGGTTTGGCTTTGCACATGGGAAATATACAGACTTTCACTAGAGTTACCTTTAAACTGTAGTTTTCCAAATGACACATTTTGCACAGCAGTGTGTTCAGGATCTGTAGCATCACTTTATTGGTGTGCTTAAGGCTATTTAAAACCCATAGAAATGCAGGCACCACATAACATTAAAACACTTTTTTAGGTCATACAAACAAAAGGTTTTAAAATCGAACAGGAATATCATCATTCAATGCCTAGTTCCAAAAACTGTATAAATGTTTAGATTTTAAAAACAGCATGAATTTGCTGGAGGACTACAAACAGCATGGTCAGAACAGAGACGGTTTGCTGTGTCAGTGACAACATTACCTAAACAACATTATATACAGTATATCAAACAACAACATGGCACAGTTAAGTGGGGGGATGATTGTAGGTGAGAGAGAAACACACACACACACACACACACACAAATTAAAGAAAAACACCGATTAAAGCCCAGCTGGCATTGGAGTTTTGTCTCAAGGCTAGGTGGGGTGCATTTAACATATCCTGCTGATCACTGATAGTAACCCTATCCAGAGCAAATACTGCATGTACAGTACAGTAATTTACAGCCACTCATGTTGCCTGGGATCAAGGCCAGGCAGGAAAACACGTTATCTGCTATCACTTGCATAGAGCCCTGAATAAAAATTAGAACTCTTACACACCTCAGATCTCTCGCAAGACATTAGAAAAACGGTGCCTTTATCATTTTTGATATTTGAGACCAGAATGTTGTTAAAAGAAGAAGTACAAGAAAAAAACACAGTGTTGAGTCCTTGGCTGCTAAAGACCACATGTATGCATTTAAGGGTTGAAGCTGCAGATAAGTACCCCACCTGCTCACCGCCCATCAGCACATAAACAAAGCTACTACCCAAGACTAGCTGCGGAAAACAATGGAACATCTAGCTGCTCGAGGAAAAGATATTATTTTTATCAGTAGTTGGCAGAAAGAGAGCTTTTAATGTGGAGTCTGGATATATCAGGATACCGTTAGCAGTGACTTAACAGACCTCTGTTACAATTACAGTCATAACAGTAAGGCTGATATAAATGACATCAAATGACATGCATTGTTTCCTGTGAATCCACCATGTGAATGCAGGTCATTTCTTTGTCACTTATACCATGTACCCTCTTGATGTCATTTATCATGTACTATCGTTATCTGCATTTTGTAGTAGGTATACGACACTGAGCTGACATTTTTCTCATATGGTATCAACACAGTACGACAGGGAAAGGTTTGTGTGTCCCAACATAACACAGCCACACTAGGATGGTCAGTGAACACAAGAGAACACACACTGCCCCACAATTTAGTCTGTTAATACCAGCTTACAAAAGTGAAACAAGACGCTAATGTGTTCTTTGACAACAAAGACTGAACATCCCACAACATTCAGTCACATGTTTCTTGAGTGCAACAGGGCTGCCTTTGTGGAAGTAGGAAAAATGAAGAATTAGAAAGTGACTGTCCTCAGCTGTAAAACTCAGACTCCTCATGTCCCAGTAGAAGAGATCGCCGAGGCTTCTGGTCTGTGGACAGGCATCGCTTTTGCAAATGTGCCGCCACAGATCCTGGTGCTGTTACAGAGAGGAGAGGGCTTCAGTCTGCCACGTGCTAGTGCAAGTTGGGGTACTTCAAGCAAAATCTGTTGAATCCATCATATATGGCCTGTCTGGAAAAAAAAAAAAAAGATAGTAAGATATTAAGATATGCTATCAATTCTTAAACAACAAAACAGCAATAAGTAGGATAACAAAGAAAATACCATGTACAAAAATTACTGTAGTTTATGAGTCTGGGATTAGACCACCTAAAATTTTAATTAGCGCTTTTTCGCATGCAAACAGCCGTCTGATACAGTGTGTAAGGATAAGCTTTGTCTCTACAGTGTGTCGGTATGTTTTGTAGGCACTGTTAAAGTAGGCATATCAACACACCTAACACCTGACCATACACATCTTTGGATTGTTTCTAGGTCAGCAGTTTACCTGAAGATGTTCTGTTTAAACAGGTATGCACTGATGTGTCCTCCATTCAAATATCTGACTTCACATCCCGGCCATATCTCCTGCAGACTGAGGACTCCTGTACGAGGGATGTAGGCATCCTCCTTGGCCTGGACCACGATGATAAGACTGGTGTCTACAGGAACTAGGACAGATGGAAGGAAAGATGCAATCTTAATACATGCTGCCACTGTGACGTGTCAGATTTTAGACAATTTTCAATACCATTGTTGTCCCAAGACTTAAGTTGTCCAGGCTTTTGCGGTCAGGAACCCTCAGCTATAGAAATCTCTGCCAGCTGACCGCTAAAGATCGGAGATATGCAGAGCCAGTGATATCATTTAAATCACTCCTCATAACTTGCTCAAAATGCCTTTACTATGGTGCAACACATATTATATGACAGTCAAGATTTGACATTGCACTTCCTGCGATGTGAATATTGCTTTGAGCACATTGCGATGTCAATGATGCAACAAATATTGTGCAGCCCTACATCATAGCCCTTACTATTGCCAAGAAAACTGGTAATCAAAGAACAACAGAAGCATTGTACAATGGAAACACTTCATTAATGGATCACATTTTTTATGGAGAATGTCCCTCCATCCAGTACGCTGCAATAGATCCCCTCTCCATCTGGTCACCACTTCATTATCTTTTTTTTATTACAAACCTGATTATATTAGTCACATTTATTGTTTGATTTTCAACCAATCATAATTTACTTACACACACACACACACACACACACACACACACACACACACACACACAGACACACACACACATTGAAAACAAACTAAAAATAATTCTACAATGATGTCTTGTCTATGTTTTATTTATAACAATGTTATATTATTATTATTATTATAAACATTGTTTTATTCAATTATTTCATTACTGTAGTCATATTTATACATATTACAGATTTACTGAACTATATAGCTCTTAATCATAATGGTGAAGACAAATAATTTGTGTCTGTTATTCATATATTTGCCTTGATTTTAGTCCATTTTTAACTTTCTTTCTTTTCCATTTTGTTGTAATTGTTATTGTTATCATCATATTATACTGTTACTTTAGTTTTTAAAAGTTATTATTATTCATTTTAAATATATCATGATGATAATAAAAAGGGTGACGGTGTTGAAGATAGAGACGTAATGAAACAATAATAACAATGATATTGCAGTTTATGGTATTGCTAAAAAAATGTTTAAAAAAACACCAGCACTGCTGACTGAAGACACAGTCAGCAGTGCTGTCTCAGGCTTTATGGGGGACTGGGCTAGAATTGAGTGTTTCGGGGTGAATATGAATAAAGGTGTTATACCAATGTACACTATGAGAAAAAGAATATGTTTTTTGAACATTAAAACATGAAAAGATTTTCTAGTAGACACCTTAAATAAAAGCATGAACATGAAAATGGGTACAATATGAATATGGTCTATATCTACTCTATAGTGTATTTATACACCACCTGTTATATCATTATATTTCCTTTTCTCTGTCCTATTTATGTTAAAGCAGCTACCAGAAATACTTATATATGTGACTATCTGCACCATAAAACTTACCAGAGAAGTTGGCCATGTGTGTGCATTCATCCATCACTCCTT
>CAEMYA010000265.1:177518-217194 GCA_903131615.1 Diplodus sargus
ATAGGAAACACTGCTGTCGTGTTGTTTTACTTACCTCTTGAGATCTTCAGGCTTCCCCCATCCCCCAATGAAGAGTTTGGTGAGGAGCAGCCTTCTGTAAAATACATCCAGTCGGCTCACACCCATGGACCAACACCTGGCATCTACACGGAAAGATACACTTTTTCAGAATGAGCAGAAAATACTGTCTCAGGTGATGTGATGTTTTGTGTGTGTGTGTGACTGTGTGTCATCATGGTAAAATGTGGTTGTTTTGCCAACTTCAGTAGATATCTCCTCAATACAATTCACAGTCATACTCAAAATAATGTCAAAACATATTTCATAATATATAAATAAAGGGGAATTCTGGTATCTTACACCTTAGCGCTATGTTAACATATCTAATTGTGTAAATGACTAAAAGGTACAAAACGTGCTGGAATCTGCCTAAACCGGCATCCCGACACTGGCTGCACTTTGGCACTTCACATTCCCTCCACCATACAATGTCCATATTCCTATGCACAGGTGGAATGTAATGAAATCAAAAATACTTTTCCCTCATTAATGTGATCAGGTTCTAGAGGACAGAGCGCAACAGAGGCTGCGGTCAGAGCAGACCAAGCCCCAAGGAAGATTGGCAGGTTTTGGCGCCAACTTTCATTGTGGCCAAACCCTGTAATAACAAAGTCATGTGATGCACTGGGGCCCAAAAAGAGTCCCGTAAGCTTACACTGGGGAAGAAGCAGCTATAAAATGGTGGATACATACATTTCTTTGTGCGTCACCACCCCCATATTATGTTCTGTTTGACTTTGATCATTTGAGCCATTTGGTCTAATAAATTTGGAATGTCTATAAGAGCTGCAACATTCAATATCTCCATCAAAGTTAGCCCGGCACTGAACCAGAGCTCAGCCCGCTTGACTGGCAGAAGTCTCACGCGGGCAAACTCTATGGGCCCCGCACAGTGGAAGATTTAGTTATCTTTATACAGGAAGTCTTTGCAGAGAAACTTTCTACTTACCGTAAATGTACAGCACAGTTTACAGTTTGACCATAAATACAATCTGCAGCTTCTCAATACACAACAAGAACTTCTGTTTGAAGGACAGCTGTCGTTACCCCTGCTAATATTAATGCTGTTGCTAACCCATGCTAGTGATGTTGATCCAGCTAGAGCGGCAGTCTTGTTTCAGTGGTAATGATTTACAGATGACTAATAACTACACCACATTCGCTGTCGGAAAAAAAATGTTGACAGTCAGACAGGAAGAGAAACTGAGTGGAGGGAGGCTTTCACCAAGATAACGTTATCCATGCCATGCTCAAATACTGGCAAATTCTACTTTTTCAGATCAACATCATAACATACACATGTGCCGTATAGATATTGTAACTCAATCAATATATAAATCATTTGGTGACTACTAACTGCCAAACATGGCGGTTCTGCCTCTGTGTGTTTACACATATAAATGGCCCACTAAGAACTTCCTGACTGGTTTGATTCCCCTGGTCTGCATGTCATAGCTACTGAAGCCTAAACTTCCATGGCAGCCACCACCATCACTGTATGTATGTATGACTTACTGCAAGGGGATTTGGACAAAAGTGTCTGCTGAATGTAAATGTTTCTCCATGCATCTCCCATAGACTTCAACACAGCTGTCACCACAGTCTGACCCCAAAGCAAGATTCAGTGACGTAATGACCCCTCCTTCTGTTTCAGGTGCCTAGCACCACTACGTGAAGCGTACTTGAATCACGTGACGATCAAGCATTTTGAACTTCCGTTAACTCTTTGACTCATTCAAGGCTTTAACGTTACTTTCTAAAGAAGCTCGCTCTGTTATTCAAGCAACCAACCAAATTAAGTGGATGACAATAAACTAGGTTATTGCCTGTTTGCTGTAATAATGTAAACCGCAGCTGAATGACTGCTTTACGTTGTAACGTACAAGCTGGTGTTGCAGAATGGGAAATACCGTTGAATGAACCTTGGACCTTGAAGAACGTGGCCCTGTGGTCCTAAGTTGGATTTAGCTAACTTAGCTAACTTAGCTTTGATAATTCGTTACATATTGGGCTCAGACGGACTACAGAACGACAGATACACGGCTGATACGAACTGTAACTTACAATACTCCACAGGACACACGACGTCTGTACTCCTTTCTTCGAAGAGAGCGCTGTCAGCCGCTGTCCTCTGGGTGTGAGTGTCCGGACGGGCTGTTCATTTTTTTTTCTCCAGGGTGGTGAAGTCATGACCCGCCCCACGCTGCCTCTGATTGGCTAATACTCGTTGTAGTCGTTGGCTGTAGTTTAGGCATGAAGCGTGAGATTGGTCAGGATAATTGCAGGGGTAAGCCAATCACAGGCAGAGTTGGGCGGGTCATCCCTTCGCCATCCTGGGAAAGAAATACTCCGACCTGATGTCAAGCCTCTGCTATGCAACCTGTCAAACCACAAAAAAGTGTGTAACGTTACATCCGGTCACAATAATTCAAAATAAAGCTGTACCGATATTTACTCAACAACTGTCAGGCATGGCTCATGTCCACATTAGAAATATTTGTCACATTATGAACTACAAGCATAGAAATGGAGCTTCAAGAAGCTGAGCTTTTGTGAGGAGTGTCTTTAAAAAAAAAGGCAGTAAATTGTTTTCTTTTCGCTATAACTACTTGTTACTTTTAGAACAAACTGCGACTAATGTCATTATGCATCCTATTCCTAACCTCTGCAGTACATTCATAAGCTGGGCCATTTTTTCAGCATTAGTGAGATCCAACACTGATGTTGGGTGTTAACATGCTAGAAGAAATGAGAGAGTGGGCCAGTGAAAGACATCATAAAAACATTCAGTCTGACCCATAAGCAGCTGTCCTTAGGATGTCCACAATCAACGTTGATAAGACGTCCAAAAATGATGTCATGAAAACTTTTACTTTGGGACCTGTAATGATGTCACTTGGATATCAATAGTGGACAGTGAAAAGACGTCTTAATGATGACGTCACAAAGTAAATCACTCATTCCAACCCAGCTGAGAAGAAGTTTTCTTAGCAGGTACAGATATTTTCAAAAAAAATGCTCGATTGATTATACATACTCAGTTCCTGGCATGCCTTTTAAAGTGAAGAGCAGAGCCCATTCTTGCAAATATATGTAGTTCACCTGTACAAATGTCTGGACATCCAGCCGCTGATATCATTCATACAGATAACCAGCTCATTTACATGACTGAACGCAGAGGAGAGATGTGTCCTCTTATAATGTTGGCAACTGAGACCATGTATAAAGTAGAAAGCCGCGGTCCATGTTTATTTATCAAGATTTAAAACTACTGATGGAAACACAGAGGCTTTTCCATGAGGGAACATGTCTTAAGTCAATTATAATATTATGATCAACTGCATCACAGGCAGCAGTGAAAGCTTTACTAAAACAGACGTCAAGCTTAACTAAAACAAATGTTTCAAATTATGTTGATCTTCAAGTCAGTGGTTAGTTAAATAAAGGAATGTTTCTGAGATCTGAGACCTGGCATTAACACGTCATGTCCAACTGTTTAAATACACAATTTCCTCACATAAAGACAAAGGAAGAAATGTTTCATTAACTCTGTACCAATTAGTAATAATAATTATCACCCCATCTTAAAATAATGACACATTCTGGATTTTCCCAATTCAACAATTTATTTAAATGTGTAATGTATTCTTGACAAATAAGATGGTCTGAACTTCAACAGTGAAAATAAAATATTTTCCAAGTTCTAAACCTGTTTCATTGTCTTTTTCTTGTTTCATGTTTTGTGTCCAAAACACAATTTTTAAGTATTTTCTTTAGCAAAATCTTAGTTCCTTTCCTTTAAATGTAAAGTTTACCTTATTTACTCTTTTAGTTGTATGTTTAGTCAGTTGCTAGTTGGCAGAGCAATAGCTTAAGAGTGTTCGGATTTCAGCTGGCCCAACTGGCCCCCAACTCATCAGATAAACGGCTATATTGCTCAACAGTGCAAGCTGCATTTGTGGTCAGCCGTTGACCACTAGTGGCAGTAATAATTATTACAGCTGCAACAGAGAAAGTCAGGCGCAATACAGAAACAATTCCTAGAGCGATCTTCTTTTCTTAAAAAATAATATCCTGGTGTTACCAGAAACAGTCTTGCTGAAGAAGAAGTCTTGTGCTGAAATGGTCAGATGTGAGTGGCTGCAGGAAGACAACGGTGGAACTGTGAGTCAGAGATGGAGAGAGGAGTTTGGAGTTTATCTAGATAGAAGTCATGGCTATCTATTTAACTGATTTGGCAATCTATATGAGGCAACAACTGTGACCGCTCACCTCATGACATTTCAGTGCACGAATTCTAACAAAACAGATCTTAGTAAACAAAAGGGTCTGTTTCCAAAAGGCACCGTTTCTGTTACGTTGTTAGACACAACATCACGCCTGTCATTGGCTAAAATAAGCACTTGTGGTGGACATAACTGATAGTTGCCCCACAGGATTACATTGCAGCCATTGCAGTCATATGATGGCTGCCATTTCAGGGGATCTACTGGAGCGATTCCCAAACCTTTGGTAAGTATGAATTCATTTATACACCAAAAGATGTAAAAATAGGGACTTAACCAAGTGCTTTTCTTGCCTGAACACAACACAAAGTGTACAAGGAGTTACCAATAAACCAGTTTCTAATACGCTGCAAGGGTCATGTCATTTTGGGAACTGATTTATGCGGTTTTGGAAGTCATTGGCAATCGACTTAATATATTGTTTAGGCGTGAGGATATGACCTCGAACAGAACACACACATTATATTAATGGTTAATAACCGTACAGATTGTTACCGTATTCCTTACATACCGATTTTCTTGTCTCATAGTCTGATCAGTCTCTTTATTCTTTTAAGGGGACAAAATTACAGACAGTGTTGGGGGAATACACAACAACAGAAACATTGGCATCATGGCTTGGCTCTATTCAGGCCAGCCAGTGTAGATTTTCTTATTTGAGACTCACTCAATAACATGTTTGTGGTCCCAGAGGATTGTTGAGTCCAACCTTGTAAATGTCAAACAGAAAATGCAACCTCGGTAAATCAGCTGTAGTGTCTACCTGCAGATAAACTCAACTCAATTAACTCAACAGGCTAGTGATGCTGTGGTGACTTTCAACAGTTTCAACAGTTTTTTAAGGGTCAAAATTAGAAAGAACCCCCCCAATTCAGGACTGATAGGAATAGAAATGAAGACAGTGACAGGTCTGTTGCGACACACACAAACACAAACTGTGTTGGGGTCAGTTATCCCATGTTATGGCGGTTTCCATAACCTCTAGGATGAGTGTCTTTCCAGTCATCCCAGTTTCGGGCCTTCAGCAGAGACTCCTCGTCATCACGTTCAGTCTTTATCTCTTTTTCTTCTTCTTCCCTCTCCTTTGCATCAGTGTCCTCCTCCACAGCAATCCTACTGGGTGTCCCATGGTCAGGCATGGCTCCAAGTGTCCTGCGCTGTTCATACCAGTCATCTACTGTCATGGTGGGAAGGCTGGGGTAGCCAGCCCCAAACACCTGAGCCTGTGGATGAAGCAAACTCATTCTATCACGCATGCTGTGGAACAGTGTTTGCACAGCACATTAAGGAAGCTAGTAGGGTGTGAATCTTTGGCAAATCTCATGATTGGATTTTGATTTTTGGATGTCTGACTCAATTCAGAATGGATTCTCGATTTAAAATAATTCTCGGCTTGATGATAAGAGAACAGGGCACTATTTTCAGTCTTTTGCTCTACTATACTGCATCCTAAACCATTCACTGGTGTCCCTAATTAGTTTGAAATACAAAATAAACACAATTATAAATCAAGTATTTCCTGTTTTATTGAATACACGTCTACAGAGTTCCTGATATAGTGCCAGGATTTATTTTTTCCTCAGCTGGTTTACATTCAAGGTTTCTGCATTTCTGTCGTTTGTGTTCAGCAGTGAATCTGTGATGCTTCACCTTGATTTTACTCAGCCCTGTCCTGTGTTTTGCCGGCCTTATAACGTGCCTTGAAAAAACTCACTCATCTTTCACCTCAATAGCCACAGCACCTTCAAGCTTCCTAAAAAGTCATGTCAGCCTGTGCTTTCCCTGTGAACTAGCCACCATCTGCTCTTGTTTTAGAATTTGTATGATCTCAGGGGCATCAGCTAGAAGGTGGATGATATTGCTATTATCTTCATTGGACAAATAATTCATGTGAAGTTTATGAGCCAGGGATCTAATCATTGTGGTTGATGCAAAGTGACACATGCTCTGTGAGGCACTTATTGCTCCTTATCTTGCCATCCTTTTATCAGTTTACACAGGAATGAGATACAGAGATGAAAGCTAAAATGTGAGGCATGCAAATGTTTTGTTTTACACTGCCAGCTACACCTTGGCTTTACTGAAGAAAATAAACTCCTGTCACTGTGAGCAGGTATGGTTCTGTTAGGTGTATTGTTTAGGGTACAATTTCTTCTGAGCAAGGGAGGAAGAATTTCCCTCAATTTTCAAAATGCTATCGTTGTCCCCGCCCCCATTATACAGACTAAAATCATTCAAAAGTGTCTCATGATTGTCTAGCTGCTAAATTCCAAATGAAAGAGATACCAGACGATTTTTAAGAAATCATTTAGCTATAAATAACAACAGGTAAGAATACTGATGAAGAACCAAACAAAGAGTTGTATTAATAAAATCCTAATGATACACATCCCCACAAAAACCTTCTTGTCTTTACTTTTCCCATCAGAAAAGTTGCGCAAGGAGAGTGCAATGTGCACAGAAAGATTGTGCATCACAATCTTTGTTTGTCTTTTTGTTCCATCTTGGTCACAAATTAAAATCCAACGGACACATTTTCTGTCAGATGGAGATTTGCCACGTGTGCGTCTATATGCCTGCAATACACATTCTCCAACTTCGTGTCAAATAGCCTGTTTTTCTATATTGCTACATAGTCTCACCTGTACAGCGTCCTTGGTGAGGATGAAGGGCTTCATGGGAGGCCTTACTGGCTTAGCTGGCTGACTGGCAGCACTCTGCTTCAGACCATCCATCCTCTTGAGGATCTCCACCTCCTGGGCAATGCTTTCTACTTCCTCCAGACTAAGAGTGATCCATCTCCGGACATTCAGAAGGTAAAATTCTCTGCAGACTTCATCCTCGGCCTGTCCGCTGTCCACAGCTTTCCGCACATCTGACAGTCTGGCTTCCAGCTGCTTCTTCTGACGGTACCGTTCAATTTTAGCTTGTCTTTGTGCTGCCATGGAAACCAGGTCCGGCTGAAAGAACAAGCACACATGAGCTTAACCAATCACCTGATTTATTTTTAAATTGTGCTGTGACACATTGTTCTTATCCGTTTCTACAACATACAATCACTTGTGCGTAATTTGTCCTTATTCATTACCATGTATCAAAACAACACTGTGTCTTAAGTAAGGTCACAACATTAATTTCCGTCCAGAGTTGCATTAATTTTTCACAAAGATCTTGTATTGATGATGGGAGCGTCGCACCACTGCCTAAAGTCTTCTCCAGCACATCCCAAAGATTCTCAGTGGGGTTCGGGTTGGATTCTGTGGTTGCCAATACTCTTTCAAAATTTGAGCAAGATGAATCGTGGCATTGTCATCAGGGAAGAAAAAATCCATTGATAGAAAAACCTGGTCATTCAATGTATTCAGCTGGCCTCGTTTTTTGGGCGCACATAACATAGCTTAACCTCGACCTGACCAACTGAATCAACCACAGACAGTAACACTGCTCCCACAGGCTTATACGGTATGCCTCTCTCTTCTTACCCTGATGAGCCCATTACTCTGGGACGGGGTATATCTGGACTCATCATCCATCGCTTCAAGGTTCAATCTTAATGCTCCCGAGCAAACTGAAGCCTTTTATTCCGATAAGCCTCTCTGATAAGTGGTTGTCTTAAGGCTACACAGCTGTTTAGTCCCAATCCCTTGAATTCTCTTCAAACATAGCTGTCAATTCTACAGTTTTCTACCGATTCAGTCTACAATTTTTTTTTAGATTTTGATTTAACCAACAATAAGCGATCTCCGATCACAATCATTCACGATTTTCTTCTGACCACATTTCTTCCTTGAGGATGATGGTTCACCACTATTCTTCCTGGTTTCAATAATGGGTTGGACAGTTAACCCAATTTTATGGTTTCAGCAATCGCCATAGTTGTTTTCTTTATTTTATGTAGGCCAATAATGTGACCCTTCTGAAACAGAATGACTTCAGTAAATAGAGGACCCTGTCTGGCCTTCACTGGCAGGAAGAGATGATGTTTTCTTGGGAAGGTTCACTGAAGTCTTGGTCGGGAGAGCTGACTGTCCAAAATTGGTTGGACTCCACTGGCAACCCAATCCAGAGACATTGTGAGCATGCATACATTAACCTGCCTGACTTGTCACTTCCTGTGCTCACTCAAGACGCCAAGAAGAAGAAATACGCTTTTAAATTTCACTCCACTTGCAACCGCTCTGCAGACTGCAGTCCTGCACCATTTTAACCTCCGTCTTCTTTTTGGGGTGATGGTTCCTCACACACTAGCTCCATTCACACAGCCCTTTGTTTACTGACGGTGATTATGTAATTTAGAGTGAAAAACGGAACCTCGACACTTTCCAGACTTGTCTGCTGAAATAAACACTCAGCTCTCAACGTCATGCTGTATTAGTTGACACACTGGTGCAGCTTTACGTTGGAGTCTCTGTGTGAAAAGGGCTGTCTCACAATGGTAATGTTTGTGATCAGGGATGCATGATCTGAATTTTTTCCAGCTGTTCTTGATTTTTGATAATTACCTAACCTAACCTGATGCCGGATACCGATAAAATAACCAATAGCAGAAACAAACATTTTTAATCTTTTTCATGCACACGTGAGTGTAAAGATGTGTCCTAAAATGTGATGTGCCCCCCACACACACGTGATTTTCCACCAGGTCCCGGTGATGGAGGCGGGCCTGAGCCCCGAGCTGCCTGTCATTTCTACTAGTATGATGTTTTAGCTCGACCACTTACCGTGGCTGTGGAGAATCCATTTTCGGAGGCGCTGTCAGGACTTGTGTTGTCACTCGTCGAATTTGGCAGTTCGAACTGTGCTACATTATACTCTTTACATCTCTTCAGGTAATCCATAAAGTAAGCCTGGGCCGACTGGACTATATCTAGCCTTTTCTCTCGGCTGGTCTGTTTCATGGTCAGAGCTCCTAACAAGGCGGGCAGCAGCAGGTACTTGAGGTCTGCCGTGGCTACCTCCTCAAGCTCCTCATTGCGGCTGAACAGGTCGAGCTGAGCAGCCATTCTAGACGCTTCCTCCAACATACTTATGCCGCGTTTAACTCTGACCTGGATACTGTTGGAACCAAGCGGGTCGTTCGTACTGTCTACCTCCTCAAATATCTTCCACCCATTATCCAGCAATTCAGATAATTTAGGGGGACCCGCTTCAGAGTCTGTGGGCTGTGTAACATCGTTGTTAGTTTCGCATTCCGCCATCTTGACACATTTCCGGATTCCGTCTTCTTCGACTTATGTTGTTTTGTTTTTTTTGTCCCGCCCGATGTTTTAGGGAAATGACTGCCCACTACAGGCCAAACAGTTAAACAACACTCTTTTTGACCATATACCTTTGGAAAATGTAAGTCTACTGTGTGTTACTGTTAAACGTTTTGGGACTGGTTATGATTGCACTGACTGCATTGATTAGTTTTGGGTTATTTTTTTTAAATAAAAGGACGAAACAACAATGTGCAGTTGTAGCCCCTCGATGCCTAAAAGAAAATACATGTGATGGATAGAATCTGTTGCTGCAAATTTTCATTATCGGATTTTAGCCCTGACTTTGCTGTCACAGACAAAAAGCCCCAGATCAGACCCAGATCGGCGAACACCCCTGTGAGCGATGGTCAGTATGTGATCAAGTCACCAACATCTACTGGGTATCGGCCGGGCTAAATATCTGGCTATGCGCAGTAATGCTGTTGCAATGCTCCTCAACACTCAGTCCAAAAGTGACTAACACACTCACTTAGTAGCTTCTGAGATCCTTAACTGTGGTCATTTTATACTCATTATGTTTCTCCAAATGGCAGCTGAGCAGAGCAGGCTGCTGTGAGCCCTGGAAGCTTACTGTTCTCTGTAGTTACTCCAGTTTACACTAAACAATAACGGTTTCTTTACAAATGTGCAGCAGCTGTTTAATAAGTATATTTTGAGAATTCAGTTTTAGTTTGACATTGACTGTGCATAATTTATCTTCCTCGATGGGCCTGAATGTTTCACTTTTGTTCATGATTTCAAACTACACATGCATCATATGTCTGGTTATGTGGTAAGAGTGCTGGTTGGTACAGTACACAGAGAGGAGAGCACTTTTTCTTCCTTTACACTTTTCAGTGCAAATCAGGAAGTTTTGTTCCTATTAATTAATTCATAAAAATGCTTTTTTTTTTTTTAATACATTCATATAGTCATACTTTTTATTTAAATTTTTTCCTGGAATGTTTTGGATGTTACTTTTATCGTCAAAATTCTCCTTCATCTTAAACCAAACCAATAATCTAAAAAAGCACTGTGATATGGATGAAAACAGGGTTGTGTTTCTTTTGAACCGTGTGATAACTTGTCAACTGGTATGATGTTGTATTGTTTCCTGCATCTTTTTTATACTTTGGAACTAGTTTCAAAAATTAGCCAGATGCTACAAAGCATACTGAAGGAGTTCTCAGTCAACAGAGCACTGGAGATTATAAAGCTCATCCTGGGGTTGGCATAACTGACTGGCAAAAGATAACTTTAAAACTGTGAACTTCGACCGCTCTGTCTTAAGTCAATATGTTTTATTCGCCATGATCAATATATTCACAGTTACTAATGTATCAGACATGTTCAGTCTTTCTGCTGAAGACCTTTACCTCTGTAAAGAAACTATTATAGCTTGGTCTGATTAAACAGAATTATTAAATAATAAAAATATGTTTTAATACCTAATACTTACCTAACTTATATTGTAGATTAATGGAAGTTTCTTGTTCAAAATGGTAGAATTACTGTTTTCCCCAGCTATAGTTTATTCCTTGAAATTTAAGGAGACAAAATTATAAGGAAATTGTTTCAGGAAATAAAATGTTTATGCCTGGCCCAGTCAGGTGCACAACAAAGATTATTAAAGTATTATTAAAGCTGGTAGTCCAGCTGCTCCAGGATGGCACATCCATACATGCAGTCACAAGAAGGTTTGCTGTGTCTCCCAGCACGGTCTCAAGAGCATGGAGGAGATGCCAGGAGACAGGCCGTTACACAAGGAGAGCTGGACGGGGCCGTAGAACGGCATCAACCCAGCGGCAGGTCCAGGATCTGCTCCTCTGTGAAAGAAGGAACAGGAGAAGCACTGCTATATCACTACAAAGGAGTAGTGGTGGTGGTCGCAAAGACCACAGTGCCATAGCCAACGGTACCCTGACTGCTGTTAGGTACTGAGATGAAATCCTCAGAATGACTGTCAGACCTTACAGTGGTACAGTGGGCCCTGGATTTTTCCTGGTGCAGGATAAGTGTGAGGGCAGATCCTGGATGATGAAGGCACTGATGCCATCGACTGGCCCTCTCATTCCCCTGACCTAAACCCAACTGAGCACCTATGGGACGTTATGCATCGGTGCATCCAACATCGCCAAGCAGACATTGCCTGGGCACATAGGCCAGACGTGGTCCAGGCATACTGGTACGCAGGGGCCATACACACTACTGAGTCACCTTATGAGTTGCCATGACAAAATTCAAGCTGGATCAGCCTGTGATTTGAATTTTTTGCTTTGATTTTCAGTGTGAAGGGGTTGAAGATTTAAATTGTCCATCGACCGCTGGTACATTATCTTGATCTCAACAAATGATACAACATACATCAGAAAAGGTTTTCAACTTGAACAATTCCTGATGTGTGACTGAAGTGTTCCCTTAACTTTTTTGATCAGTGCACATATAAACAGTGACTAAAATACTGCTTTCCCAATTTTCCCTAAATACTGTTGATTTTGTGGAGCTGGTATTTCAAATCTGATGCCTGTGGTGTGCCGCAGGAGCTGTAATGACGTGTTTCAAATAAGGAGTGTCAATTATCACTTAGACTCCCTGTCATGATTTGACCTGTTGGTGTGGCCTTTGTTGTGTTTTGTGTTTGTGTTGTGCTGCTGGGTTTTGAGAGGTGCTCCGCAGAGGTTGGCCGTGGCTCTCTTGATGGTTGGAGCTTACTGCTGCAGTGCATTGGATCACCAGTGCCAGCTGAAATACTCTGTCTTCATCCGTACAAGCTGCTAGATTATTATTTTGTCTCCTTGATGTGATACAAGGTCTCTCAATTTTAAGTAATAACTTTTATATATTTTTAAAAAAATTTAGTAATAGTAATAATTCGTTACTTTTGGTACTAATAAACTGGCTGGGGCAGATTGCAGTGTGTTTGGTTGTAGTTTACACTAGAACATGAAATGAAGTGACTACTGTATGACGGTGGACGGCAGCACTCCGCTTCGTGGCGCACAGCATGCCGAGGCGGCATTCGAAGAAGAAGAGAAGGAGGAAGGACAAGTCGTGTGTGTGTGTATGTGTGTGTGCTCAGCAGTAGTGTGGCAGAATGTTTGGGAAACTTTTCATTTCGTTGTTTGTCCTCATAATTTTTTACCATGACCTCTCTGACGCACAGAAGAAAAAAGAGGTAACATGCCTTTATTATCGTAAAGCACAGCGAGTCAATAACGTTTTCAGAGCTGACTGTCGTCACTTGTCAATATTAGAAGCTAAGCTAACAGCAACCATGAATTAGCCAACCTGTGGTTGTACATGGCAACAGGTAAGTAACGTTAAGTAGTTTTCTCCAAGTAACATTAATTTGCCCCACAGTCATGGACACGGATAACGTAATGCTAAACCACAGCACTGAATGTTCACGTATTGTTTGACTAGTCTGATGTTGGTGGATCTACTTAAGAGTTATTTTTTGTCACTGTTCAGTTAAGGTGAGCTAAACAGAACAAACTGTCCCGGAACTAATTAAATAGCTGACACCGTCAGTTATGTCGCTGTTTGACGAGCTGGGGTGACACTGTTGTTATCAGCACTTCCTATTCAGCTCACTCGGGAAGTAACGTTAACTTACACTCCATGGAGTCCTGATAACCTTCGCTGCTCTTCTTCTCACAATGACGACGCGTCATTCATATATCAACACTGTTAACCACCTCCGTATTTATCGCGAAGGTCGAGAAAATCGAAAAAGTCAGATTCATTAGATGTGTTTCGCCACACTGATTCTTCAAATAATCGAAATAGCCTCTACATCATGACCCACCCCCACAACCAAACAGAACACCTTCATTGCATTACCAGACTTTCAAATGTAGTTAGGACCCAGCCTCTAAAAGTGAGATGATCAGTCAAGTCTGAGTCAGGAATACCTCTTAAACATTGTTTCTCATAACAGCAATAATGCATACTTTCAAAATGTTGAGGATCATGACATGATTCATCGCTGACACTAAGCTAAAGCTCTGAGGAGTATTTTTCAACCTCTTGAATGTTTGGTTCAGCTGCAAGAGTACGCTCTCTCAAGTGCCATATTTCAGCATGCCTTGGGACTGAACTGGCCCAATTTGTATGTGTTAAAGTATACCTCTGTGTATCAGAAGATAAGTAAACTTTGACTACACAACTAGTAAACATTTAAGTTATATTTTGCACTAAGATTATAATGTACACTATACTATAAGTGAACTTATGCACAGATCATATACTACTAGCCCACTTCAGGGTTTATGAAAGTATTATTCCGTCGTGCTACATGCTATCTTACTTAAGTCAACCTTGACTGAGAGACCAGATATTGATTGTCTTGCCTTAAAATGTTGTGAACCTAAAAAGAGCGCCATCATGCGGTCCACACACAGGTTGCTGATAGAAAACAGGTTACATTTTTGCTCTGGTGAGCATAAATTATGTTAAAGCAGCTATGGGTGGCTCAAATTCAGAGCGATAAAGGGTTATTGAATTATTGAATTAGGTTTGATTGAATTAAAGGGGACTGTTGGGCCTTGGCTTGGAGGCTTTTATTGTAAAGAAGTTAAATTAATTGAAACATGTTTGTAACTGAATTAGTGGAGCCACTTTGGTAGCCATGATTCTTCAGTAGTACTGCAGGGGTTTGGACAGATAAATGGCTTTAAGACACACCTTCAAGCAGGTAGCCCAGTTGGGGCTGACAATCTACAGTTCTACAGGGACTGTAGCAGGCCTGTGTTTTTTCTCTTGGATTTACGTTTCATTTAACATTTTTAACCTTGGTCTGGGACATAATCAGCTTGTCTGGCCACCAGGAATCCTCCCGACAAGTTCCATTCTGGTTTTGTTTCTATCCTGGATGTATTGTACAACCTTCTCCAACATATTGTATGAGGCCAATAGTATCAGGATGATTCCTAACTTCCTCTGTTTTTAATTTTTTGGTTTCTAACTCACATTGCTGTCTTTGTGTGTGTGTGTGTGTGTGTGTGTGTGTGTGTGTGTGTGTGTGTGTGTGTGTGTGTGTGTGTGTGTGTGTGTGTGTGTGTGTGTGTGTGTGTGTGTGTGTGTGTGCGTGCGTGCGTGTGTGTGTGTCTTTTATAGACTCTGCTGTCAGAGAAGGTAACTCAGATGATGGAGTGGGCCTCCAAGCGTTCAGTCATCAGGATGAATGGAGACAAGTTTCGTCGCTTTGTCAGGGCTCCTCCCAGAAACTACTCTGTGTTAATAATGTTTACAGCGCTGCAGCCACAGAGACAGTGTGGCGTCTGCAGGTAAGAAACAGGATATATATATATGTATATATACAGACACACACACACACACACACACACACACGTAGATAGTAATTTATGAGGCTAAATGCATCTTTTCATTTAAGGCAAGCTGATGAAGAATTCCAGGTGCTGGCTAACTCCTGGCGATATTCCTCTGCCTTTACTAACAAAGTCTTCTTTGCATCTGTCGATTTTGATGAAGGATCAGACGTCTTTCAGATGGTAAGACAACTTTTTCTTCCTGCTATCCATACATGAAGGCTTCAGGCTTTGAGTCCAACCAAACAATTTCAGTGATAGACCATCTGCATTAGAGGTGGAGCTAATCAGTCAATTGAGTGTTTAGATAGATAGATAGATAGATAGATAGATAGATAGATAGATACTAATATTAATTCCAAGCTGGGAAATTACAGTGTAGTAGCAGCATTACACACAGAGACAATAACAACACAATGAAATAAAAGGAACAACCTAAACATATTAAAATAGCAATGAAAAATGCGATATACAAAAATGTATAAATAGGCAGATTAATTGTAGTGCAAGATAAAATATAAGGTGTGGTGAACAGAGTGTATAAAACCAAAGTGCGTAGAGACTACGTGTTATGACCAGAGTTTTAGCTGTTATCGTACAGTGTGATGGCATGTGGCAGGAAAGATTTCCTGTGTCTGTCCCTTTGACAGCGGAGCTGGAGCAGTCTGTGAGAGAAGGTACTCCGCTGTCTGTCTACTAAAGGTGTCACGAAATTAAGTCACAATCTTGAACTTCGAATTAAAAATGTATTTGTCGATGCTGACACGCCCCCCATGTCCCGTCCGGCCGGCTTGCCAAGCGGAAAAAAACACACGTGTTGAAGTCCTGCGAGTCAACCTCCTCTAACTTAGCTACTAGCTAAGCCAGTAGCTATTAGCTACAGCCAGTCGTACGATAGCACGGTGTTACATGCACAGGGGAGACGATTTCCTCCAGGGCCGAAGTTTGTGTTTACTTTCGGGGTGAACCCCCTTTCAAGTGTTAAGCCGGTCAGGAAATAATACCAGGGAGCTTTGCTGTATCTGGAGTCGTCGTCGCCTTTATTCACAGCCAAACTGCAGACGATATTGTACACTTTATTGCTGTCGCTACTTCTGCTACTCCTTTCACTTCTCCTTCCTCTCCCATTCATTCACTAGTATCCGCACGTATACGCGCTCCCTCACTCTCGCTCGCAAACACTCACACCTTACACATACACACCTCACGCACCGCCCTATTCCTGAAAGGGGCTACGCCACTCTTACAACAATGGCAGCTGCAGATGCAGGAGACCCATCCACAGAACTTGAACCCCCTCCTCTTTCACTGAAGTCACAGGTGTGGAAGTATTTTGGATTTCCAGTGAGTTATGTTGACAACGGTCACATTGTCGATAAAAAAGCCACAGTTTGCAAGCTCTGGCTCTGATGCTGCTGCCCCAACACACAGCAGCAGAGAAAATGACACGGGCAACAACAGACTGGTGAAAGATCTCCAACATCTTGCTGCACACATTGAAGGATCTCAGCTTCCTAAGGAAATAGAGTCTGCTCATCCCCTTCTTGGGACATTCTCCTGACTCAGACTCAGGTTGTACAGATGTCCCAGTACAGGAGACAGCTGGCTGGCACAGGTCTTCAGGATCCTGGGTGTGATGCCATCAGGACCTGCAGCCTTTCGCTGATGTAGTCTTTCCAGCCGCCTCTTTACCTGGCCTGTAGTCACCGTTGAGACTCATTTCTAAGCATTTCTAAATATGGTGGTATCAATACGGTGCATGGACTTTATCAGGAGGGAGCCTAAATGAAAAGAGAGGAGGAGGTGAAGGAAGCTATAGAGAATGGACACTGAGAGCAACAAAGCTTGCAGCTTTTGGGAACAGAAACAAAAAACAAAAGTTAGAGAAATGCAATGTTAATCATAATAAAAGTTTCTTGTTGGCAGGACAGTGTTAATTGTAATACTATAGGCAAGAGAATGATTGAGACTGGGACCAACCCACTGACGAAGCTAGCAATCGAAGACGAGGACTAATTAAAGGAGTCAGTAGAGCCAGATTGTCTGATGTCAGCTGGGAGCTTATTCTAGAGGAAGGGAGCAAGATTGGAAAACGCCCTGCAGCCAGCTGTCCTCTTTTTAACCTTCAGAACCGTCAGGAGCCCAGATTTCTGAGAGCTTAATGCACAAGGTGGAATATATCATCAGCAACACCTTATTTGACTAACAAAATAAAGGACATGCAAAATAATATGACCTCTCTAAGTTTTCCTTGACAAAATTTCACGAGTTTCTGAGCATGTGAAAGCCCTGGTCTGCCATTATGCCCTACCCATAAAATACATACTTTTCCACCAAGTCTCTCTAAAAGTAAGTGTATTTAAGGAGTAGAGAGTTTAATCATTCCTTGCATTTCAAGAGGGTCCTTGCACTATTTCGACTACTCAATTAAGTCTAGCCTGCTACTTTTTTAGGATTTAGTCAATGTTGATTGTATGCACTTTAGCCATAACTTCAAAACAATGCAAGCATGACAGAGGAAAGTTATGTGCCTGTTTCACTGTGTCTACCTCATTGCAGCTCATGGGAATTTGAACTACAGCACTAGACAAATAGTAGAATAGAATAAATAATTGTATTTATTTTAACTGGCACAAAAGGACTAGAACCCTTGGGCTTGAACAAACTTAAAATGTAGAATGGTATTCTGAACATCCCAGTAAACTCTTCAGCCTCCACCACTAGTTAAAAAAAACTTCTGTTATATGACTTAATCTCAAACTTTGGCTACTTCTGGACTAATTAAAGCCTGTACTGAGCAGATGGTCCACATCTTAATAGAGAGGTAACAACGACAAATTAATTTTATCCAGTTTATAGCTTTGAACTCTTGAAATGTAAATGTATTTGAATGTAAAAGAGTTTTCCCTTTGACCCTGGTGATGCATGCGCTGTGTGGTTGTTATGGTGGCACATATGAGGATAGCAGTTACTTTGTGTTTCAGTTGTGAGCAGAATATAGCAGTTAAAGATCTGTAAATGTGGTATTTATTACGTCTAACACAGAACTCTGTGTTTCCTACTGCTACTACTACTACTACATCCAGTCGTAACTATTTGAGTTCTGCCAATGTGTGTGCTCTGACTCTCAAACATAGTTTCTGTACGAATTGTGCAATCATAAGTCTGACTGTGCCACAGCTTACAATATACTAGATGGCACTCCTCAATGTCAAATCCCTTAGTGATAAAGCTTTCATTGTAAATGACATTAGATCTCATAGGCTTGACTGTATTCCCCCAAGAAGTTACTGGTTAAAGCTGATTGAAGCAATACAATCACATTTTTCCATTCCACACTGTACCAGGACCAATAAGAAGGGTGGTGGTATTGCTGCTATGTTATTTAGACATTTTATAATGTAAAAGCGTCTTACTTTTATCTAAAATGAGTTGTGACCCATACTTCTGTGAGTTTAACATTTATATTGATAGTAACACAGTTTGTTTTGCCACTCAGTCAGCTGACTATTATTGTTCGAGTTGATGCAGCATACTGCTGGGCTTACTCATAATCAGTCATACTCTTGAACTGCTTATTTCTGCCGGTCTTGATATGATGCCTCAGAACACACATTATGTTTGTTTTTCAGATCGCTTTTGTATTTGTATTTTATTTTACCTTTCAAAATTCTATCTGGTTTTAAATTGGTCAAAAGACACTCCATTAGTGCTGACACGTCTGAAAGGTGATTTGCTAGATACACTGACTCTGTCAAGTTCTCTGGATGGATGGTGGTACAGCAGCCAAAGCAGTAATAACAGCTTTACTAATTGAGATATGAAAATTTCTTCATATTCTGTTGGGAATTTTAGTATTTTAGAATTTTATATTTTAATCGTTTTAAACAGCGATTTTTTACATATGACACCTTTTGAATTTAAATGTGTTATTTATTAAATTTAGGGGAACCATGTGAATGAATATACTGAATGTTTTGCCTGTATTTAAATGTTTGTGTTGCAGCTCAATATGAATTCTGCTCCAACCTTCCTCCACTTCCCATCCAAAGGGAAACCTCGCAAGTCTGACACCTATGAGCTGCAGGTCAGAGGCTTTGCCGCTGAGCAGCTGGCGAGATGGGTGGCAGACAGGACTGATGTACAGGTAATTGAATAATATAACATTAACTCTGCGAGACCCGAGGCATATCAATTATGCTGAATATAACAGAATATATAAATATTTCTGTTATCTGGTTTTACGAACCCAAATGATCACGATGACACAATAAATAGTCGCACAAAGCAGATTATCTACTCAATAAGTCAATACAGGTTTTCCACTCCCAGCCATGAGTGTGTTCACATTAATGGTGAGGTATTATAGCATAGTCTATCGGCAGCAGAGCACAGTAAAGGGCAAACTGTACAATTAGTTAAAGTTATTAGTTAAAAAAACAAAACAAAACACACAATCCAGGCTAAGAGCAACACAGTACAGTCGCCAAATATAGGAAGAACATCTGACAAGAAAAAGATAAAGAACCTTTATGTTTTAACGATCTTGAACATAACCTGATCTGGTGCTTAAACATGCAGCCTAGGTTACCACCCTGGTAAAATCTGAACTATGATTGTTGGCCTGGAAACCCAGGCTAAAGTTAATCTTCAAATTACGTCACTAACCACAAATCCTTTCATAGTACAGGCCTCTAGGTGATCCATTCACTGCATTGGCTTTGATTAAGAAAACCACTAAATCTATACTTTGAACTTCAACACAACTATCATGATGGGAGCCTCTAATGACACTCTGATTTTTGTCTGTTTTTCAGATCCGTATCATTCGTCCTCCCAACTACGCAGGGCCTCTCCTGCTAGGCTTCCTCCTGGCAGTGATTGGAGGCCTGGCATATTTACGCAGACACAATTTGGAATTTCTCTTTAACAAGAGTGTCTGGGCCTTCTCTGCACTGGTAACAATATCCAACACACTCACATCCACTCAGCACAATCCATGTAGGTTTCCTCCAAGGTTTTAAGAATAGGAAGTAGACTGCTTTGAGCTGATTATGTACCAGCCACTGTTATGTTATGTCTAAGAATGAAATGAAGGCAAACCTTTAAACGCTTGTCATTGAGGTCACATATGAATCATTGGGCTAATCTGAGTCCAATTGTGACTGGGTGTTGAGCTGTCTGGGGAGAGAACTGGGGCTGGTTTCAGACCAAATCCGGCAGTGTGACGAAAAGACAGTTTTTCCCATTTCTTTTCAATGAGGGTAGTCCATTTTGGCTGCAACCATGCTAGCCACAGGGAGCTCTGGGGAAAAAAAGGAACCAGCTGCGAAAAAGTTGAAACTGACTTGACTTCTGTAGAAATGCAGCCCTGTGTCACGTTAAGGAGGCCAGTCGCATAAACAGGTGATCAGACTGGCAGCATGAATGACTAAAAACTTAGTCGAGTGTAACAAAGTGTGTCATGTATATTTACTCAGTTCGGCTTTGTATGCCAGTTTAGAATACATCCGTGATTGCCAATGATCACTGTAGGACCGGTGTGCTTAACATACTGTGGCAGAGGCATGGCCGGAGATCCTAAGCAGAGTAGAAAAGGTCAGTGACTGGTCGTAATATTTTGCATAGCTAAATGCTACAGAGGGAACACAGTGGACATTTCTCTGTGTAGTTTGATGTTTTTTCTTGGGATGACTCAGTTTGGTCTTGTGTCCAGTTTAGAATATTCAGTACTGGTCTGCCTCGCCCTGGCTGTTAACTGTTATTTTTGATCCATCGATGAGGACAATCACTAGTAGGACCAGAATGCTAGTAGCATAAAACATAGCAGCTTCGCCTCTGGCAAGCTGACCAAGACGTCTTACAGTACACGGACCATAGAGTGACAGTCCTACACCGCCCGACAAGCCTGAGGCATTTCACCGCACCACCGGATTTGGTCTGAATGTACACTTAGGATTGCATTGTAAGAGACTGATGAGTAGTGTCCTAGGCCACCTTCTCTGTTTAAGAATGGTCAGTCCAGATTGATGTAGATGCATTCTTTCACGTCTCTTTCAAACCGTCGGTCTTCTGTGGACAAGATGTGTACATTGCTGTTCTCAAAGGGAGTTTTCTATGTCCTCCAGATGTAAGTGAGTAAGTGGACTGCTTAGTCCTTACCTCAGATGCTAGTTCACCTGTGTAGCCAGGCATGTGTAGATTACCACAAATAGAGGTGTTTCAGTCCAAATTCAAAATCAAACAGAAGTAATTATTTTTTTATATAATGCATCCCTTTTGCTGCTGTGTGTTTCTTTTTCTTTGTGTATCAGTGCTTTGTCCTAATCATGACTTCCGGCCAGATGTGGAACCACATCAGAGGACCGCCTTATGCACACAAGAACCCCAGCACCGGCCAAGTTGTAAGACAAAATGCACTATTTACAATATGCAATCCATCTCCAAAAAAGTTGCGATTTGCTAAACCTTTCGACATAATCAGTTGAAAATGACACTATATTAAATGTTGCACCATGACAACCTGTAAATCTATGTTTATTGTGAATTGAGTGCCGGCAGCGTGTTTTAATTAAGTTGGGACAGGGGTAACAAAAGACTACCAATGTTGTGCAATGCTTCAAAAACACCTGCTTGAAACATCCCACATATTAATTGGTAACAGTTGAAAGGTTGGGTGTGAAAGGAGTTATCAGTTACTGTCTTGAGCCTTTGGGGTTGGAAGTAATGAGCTCTCGTAGAGAAAAGTGACCCAAAGCAGAGTACTGCACAGTCTATGAAGGATATTACTATATGGATTACGGAAGACTTTGAAAAACTGTAGACACAAAGCGTTTGAAAATGACTGAATTCTGTTTTAGTTTTAAACAACATCCTAACTTTTTTGGAGAACTGGGTTGTATCCTCTTTAAAAATTAAATGTAATAATATGATAGATATAATTTATAAAATGTGTGAACATTTATCATAATGGTATTTAACTGTCTGTTTGTGTTCAGAGTTACATCCACGGCAGCAGTCAAGCCCAGTTTGTGGCTGAGACACACATCGTCCTACTCTTCAGTATCCTTGTATGCATACTTACACTGAAATAGTCAGCACACACTGAATACTTGTGACTAGACCAAACGTTCTCATACGTATTAACTTTTGTAAAGTGCACAGATAAAAACGAGGCCCGGCAGAACTCATCCTCAGCGGATCATATCAGCAATTCAGCTTTCCTGATGCAGATTTTCATTCATAGGTTCCATTCAGTATATGACATGACTGCAGACAACCTCCCCTCCCCTATTCAACCTATACCACCACATGCCTGACCTGAAAATGTCAACTGGTGGGTTGTACCAGTTCAATTCTAGAGGAGTTTTGTAGACTGTCATGTATCACGTGCATCTCTTGTCAAAACCTTGACCCTCGCTGTCAGATGCTGCTGTAACCATGGGAATGGTGCTGCTGTGTGAGGCTGCTACCTCTGACATGGACATTGGGAAGAGAAAGAGTATGTTCCACACACCTCAACCATCCATATGATTTTTGAAAGTTGTTTGAATGTTCACTGCTCAAAAATTGCCTTTTGTCATTACTCTGCTGGACTGTCTCTACTCAGTTTGAGTTTTCCACACATGTAGTACACAAAAATGTCCATGTCTGGCACGTTTCTCACCTGCTAGAAATACTTAGCCGGATAATAGCCGGATTTAAACTTTGCACTGAATTAACAAATGAGGTACATTTGTACTTTATTTCTTGCCAGACACCTGGCAGCACTTCTGGCTAATTTTCTCCATAATTAACCAAAAAATAAAAATAAATGCAAACACAAATAAACATGCATTTTTAGTTTTTAATAGTACAAATCGTTTCTCCATATAAATGGCTTGTTTAAACCTTGTGCTAGGCTTGCCGTGGTAGTCTGTGTTCCCAGTGTTAGTAGTCCGGCTTACACGGATAAGATCGCTTGCCCACCTCCCCAGCCGCCATTTTCCTTTTTAATAAAATCAGTACTCTGCCAACAGACGCTACGATTACAAGCAGTGGCAGGGTCAGTGGCACAGTTGTTGTTTAGAGCAGCAGGAGTCACATTTAACTCAGATTTGTGTATTTATTTCAATTGCATATGGAAGTATAGTTGAATTAGTGTGAAACAACTAAAATAAAAGAAGAAAAAAGCTGATTAAAAGATGTTGCCTGGGGAACTCTAAAAGCGATGCTCAACACCCTGACTATGTGGAGGTCATTGTGTTTATTTCAGCCTCAAAAATGAAGTCTGATGTAAAGAGTGGATTATGGCGTGTGGTAGTCCTCACCATCAGCTGAGCATCAACACCATCACCAAAGACTCCTCATTTGTTCAAAAGTGACATTACCTCGTCAAGTTGTATGATACTGATGCCACGATCTTCACAGACACATTACAGTGAATAATTATTTGGGGGGGGGGGACTTGTCATTGTTCAACTGAGAATAACTGCAGGTCTGAAAATGTGCTACTCTTTGTAGTGAATTCTTGCCATTTATCACTGATGTTGAAATTTAAAGTAGTTAAAATAATTTTCTTATGAACTTTCTGATTATGAATGGACAAGTGCACAAATATAACATACATATTATTATAGCATAATGTATAACAAAACTGTGTGTGTTTGTGTGTCTCAGTTATGTGTGTAGCAGGTATTGGTCTGGTGATGCTTTTCTTCAGTTGGCTGCTGTCTATTTTCAGAGCAAAGTACCATGGATATCCATATAGGTAAAGACTGAGACTAATTTCTACCTGTTTATCTCACTTTACTTACTCTGTTTTGCTGAGATAATGCCTTACTTCCAACTGGCTGAAGTCATCTGTCTCTTGCAGCTTCCTGATGAGTTAGAGCTGGCCAGCATCCTTCAGCATCACTGCAAGTATGGACTTGATGACAAGAAGTGCTGTCAACAAGCAGGGTGCTGTCCATGGCAAGGATCCAACATTTCTCTTTTCTAAGCCATGGTTTGTCTTTAGATCTGATGAGCCAAAAGTCTCAGTGTCGGCTCACTTGCATACACGCTGTGCCTTTACAAAGACTCTTTAGGCAGTTGATTCATCATCATTGTGCAGTCAAGACTGTTGTGCCAAAAGGTATTTTCTTGATTAGAATTTTGCAAATCTAAATTTAGAATTTCTTAAATTGTATAGGAACAGTTATGCCCAGCTCCCACTGGACACAAATCTCAGTATGTATCTTTATTTTTAAACTGTTGAGACCATAAACAGGCCATTGTCTCTGTTCTGTTTGTTAAGTTGTTTGTTTGTGTGTGGCTGAACCTGAACCGTGATATTATGATTATGGAGTGGCAAAGTGGGAGCAGTTATTCCAGGCATACAGGGTGTCTGAAAGTAGGTCATTCTAATAAAACCTTTTACAGGTCCTGTAATATAATCCATTATGTATCCACTAATTTATTGAACAATGATCCAAGAAATTAAATAGGTCTCTATATAAAGCAGAAATGGACAACATTATAAATCCCCCTCTCCTAACGTCCCCGTGGTATTACTGTTGGCTACTGCTAACAGCTTGACTACTGCCCAAAGCAAAAAGTAGTAATAACTAAGTAGGTTTACTAAGTAGATAATGTTACTAAGTGATGTAAGAAAGAAGGCTGGTTTTTATTCATCTCAAGTCCCTTTGGTAAGAGGAATCACATATTATTGGGGGAGCAGACTTTGACACAACACCAGAGCGCTCTCCATCGTGTGAATGCCTGTCCCTTAACTTTCGTTTTTACCTCAGTTTCTGTCACTCTCCCTCATCACTTTCTTTGTCTCCTCCATCAGTAGGGTGAATTTTCTTTGGCATTGTCGAGTTTCCAGTTATTTCCCCGTTACCATGGGATATTGACAATGCCTCTTTTGTTTTGGTTGGGCAATGGCAGATGCGCTTCTTTGGTGCTATAATTCAACCTTTAGTTTTAGCAGAAAAAATCCAGCCCATTGGCAGACTGAATAGCATAGTGAAAACAAGGTTTAGTGAACCACCCTATGCACCAATGGTGTAATTCCTCTACAGCCATTACACTGTGCAAACAGTATAATTACTTTAGAATAATAAGTTATAGCAAAAATGTTGTCAGTTTAGGTAAGTAGAAGAGGTAGATTTGGTTGGGGGTTCTACCCTACTCTGCTAGACGATATATATCATCATATCACACAACCCTAAACCCCACATAAGCTTTCCTGCTAAAGTCTCCTTCTTATCTAAATAACAGATAAGAAAACCTGTCTAATCCTGCACATTAGCTAGCCACGAAACAAACATCCACTGGGTAAAGGTGCACCACTAATGTCAGTTTGCAGAATAGATAGCAGGTCAGCTGCAGCAGAGTCAGTTCAGAGGCTGCCATGGTCTTTACTATTCAGTTTTACTTCTGACAACACACCGTCTTCCCACAGCATGTAAACTACAGCTGAAGTTTGTTTACGTCACCTCTCGTTGCCCTGCTGGGCTCATCTTTCCAGACGTAGAAAAAAAAAGAGCATTTCTGATATTTCCCTGAAGCTTTTCCTTTTTTCTTCTTTATTAATAAAGTTATTAACAATTCATTTAATCACTTTGACAATATTTTTGAATGCAAAAAAGGGTGACTAAATGTGGTCTCAGTTGGTCTTTGAAATTAGATTATTGCACCTTATACAACACAAGCCATACATAGACAGGGTATTTAAATCTTTTATGTACAACATTTACTGCCACTTGATATCACACTAGTGCACCAGCATCTCCGATGGAAAAAAATGCACGCTTGGTTTACTCAGTAAAGTTGGAAAAATGAAAGCAGCATCTGAACACACACTGCCTGCAAAACTCAGATCAAAATGTTTAACTATGCAGTGCTGATCAATATGATCAAGACTGCCTAGCGCATTGCCTTTTCTCCCTTTGAATGTTTTCAGAGACACATTTTCGTGCACTGCTTAGCTGTACAACAACAATTATGGCTGCATCAAAATGTCTTCTATCACTCTCAGGCTTTTGTGGGAAGGCTGCGGGTCTGAGGGCCAAAACTACACTTCATCTAGTCCACAAGGCCCTAAAGCGGACTTTCTGCAGGCTTCAAGAGAGTCCGCTGGGGGGTGCAGTCTTTACCACTTCAACAGACTTCACTGATTTATTTACCCACATTTTCAATTTGGATTTAATGTTAAGACTAGACTTCACATTAGTGAAGCTAATCAGTGAGCTTGTTGCGAAAATGCTCATGTATTTGGGGGGGCTTTGGAGAGTAGAGGAAACCTACCCTGGTTATCACGCTACCAGGTGAGTGGCCGTGGAGTTGCTGGGGTCCTCCTGGAGGTAGCGTGTGAGTTCGGTATCAGCTCGAGCTCTCCTCGGTATGGTTGCGCAGGTGGTTGTCTGTGACTTCAGCAGGTCTCCAAGTGTTTTCTTTTTCCCTGCCGGTGGCAATTCGCTTAAACCTAGGATTATCTCTCCTGAACAGCTGATGTCTAGTTTCTTTCCATCCATCCATTCTTAATGAAAAAAAGTGTTTAAACCATCCCAGCAAGCCAGCAACTGATAGGCATGTAACTCACTGACTGCAACGCCGTATTAGATGTTTCCATAGACCTGTATACATTTGGAGGCTGCATTCTGAATGATTATTTGTTTCAATATATTTTAGTAAGCAAAAAAAATACATTTAAATAATCCCAGCAAGCCAATAGAAAATGTGTGACAGATGGCACATTGGCTACAAAGCTGTATTAACTCTCATTAAGTGTTTGTACAGGCTACCTGCATTCAGGAATCTGAATGAAGCCTGAATGACAATTGTTTTATTAAGTACAAACCAAAATACAATTAGATCATAAAATGTGTAGTTTACCATTATGAGCATGTGCTGCAGGGTTTAGACTTGTGTGAACTAACCCACTGAGGCCCATTGCTCGGGCTGTGCATTCCTAAATGCTTGCCATTGGCTTTGTCACTGCCAAGTGAAAATGATGTCCAAAGCAGTTCAGCCATGGCCAGCTCAGTTTCTTCACTGCTGCAACAGTGTTTGCCCTGCTGTCTGTTGTGACGCAGGCCAGCTTCTTCTCATCCCAGGACCCCTCCTAAGGCAATTTGATTTAAGAGTCCAGTCTGTGGAGAAGTCATATTGACCCTTGACCACATGTCAGTGGTGGCAGAGAAGTAGTCCACATTTATTTTTTAGCTTTAGAAGTTAAGCCACAGTGTCGAAGAGAAATCTGGGGTTGTGTTTGTTAATGTTTATTAGGCTAGAGAAATATTCTGTTTTAGTAGCATTAAGAGCATGCTTTTAATTAATTACACTGTCATGCCATGCATGATAAAAAACTTCCAATTTAGCTTTTCACAATGCAAGAGTACATTTTCTTGCAGGCATGCTTGAGATCTCTGTAAACCAGGGTTTAACAGTGTAGTGAAGTCTGGATGAGTGGGGAGTCATGGTCAGTGCACGTGTTCTATTCTTCAGTCAGAACTGGATGTGAGAAAGTTCCTTTCAACAATGTTATGCAAGCTAACATTAAGCTCAATGGCAAGAACGTTATTGGTTGCATGGCATCACTGTCAGCTGCTATAGGATGCCTCTCCCATCAGTTGTTGTGGTCCAGCTCACAAAGTATTGATGTAATCATCCAGATTGCACATGATTGATATTATCAGAGTGCTGCTGCTGAACAGCATGTCGGTTACTGCAGTATAAATTATGTATAAATGCTTTTAAGCAACGGTTATATCATCCCCACATAGGTGTTTATATTCACGTAGTCCTTGAACAATGAAGTTAACACTCAAAGAGAAGGATTGAAGTGATTTTTTTACTTGGTGAAAACTTACAGGACCTGCAGCTCCACCCACTCTGCTTCCCCATAAACAATGTGCCTTACACTGCTGAACCACTGTCTGATGTATGCCTTTGAAGTGAATGTAATATTGATTAATTGCCATGTGATTTTATTCCATCTGAAAGCAGCTTGAACTGAAGCTAGTTAAATGATTCATCACGACTCCCACTGTAGTAGATTACATGTTTCAGCATTCATATGAATGGCTCCTACGTGCTGGATACACTAGTGATGGAGTTACTTCTTCAGCCTTTTTTTTTTTCTAAACATCAAATTGGAGAGCACCCTCACACTCAGGTGTTCTACGAACAAGCTAGAATATGAATATATATTGGAATGGATATATAAGAAATGGCAATTTGTAATAAAAAATTTAGAAAGACAAATAAATAAAACTAGTTATCTTTATATCAAATCACCTGTACTATAATTACAATACATTAGTTAAGTCACCTGACAGTGAATTATTTTTCACATGGATATCGTGTAATACACCTTTCCACTTCTGGTCTGGTCTTAAATGAGGAGGAGGACTACAAGGAGCTCGGGGCCCTGAGTCCTTAGCAGCAGTCCAGGTTTGATTCCTACTCTTGGCCCTTTGCTGCATGGCATCCCTTTTCTTTCTGTCCGTCCTTTACTGTAATATCTTCAGCTGTGCTATCTTATAAAAACAGACAGAAAAAAACCCTCAAAACTATAAAACCAAAAGAGAATAGGTATGAATGACCCTAACCCCAGAGCAAGATGCAGTTTGGAAGTTTATATACCTCTCATGATCTATACTAACTCATTCAACACAATACTTCATCAGAAGTATAGATTTTTTTCTTTTGATTAAAACAAAGTGCTTTAAATGTTTGTGGTGTTCTTATCAATTTGTACCAGCGGTATTTGATCTGAAGTGATCATTTCGTACATTAAAATGCCTTAACTGCTGTCCGGTGTCTGTCTCGTCCTTTTCCTTTTTTCCCCCAAATTTTGGTAGAAAGCCCACAATGCGCAGGGGTTGTGTCTCGACACAGAATCTAACGAGACGATGTCAAAACCTAGTTCATAAACTTCTATCTTAGCCCCCATTTGTTATAATAATCCATTTCGATCACAATTTTCCAGGTATTTACAAATTAGGAACGATGTAAGAGGATATATTCTGCACTTTGTAAGTTCCATCTCTCCTGATGAACTTGCGTCTCTTATCAAAGAAAACTTAGACCAAAAAACAAATGTCAATGTTTGTAGATGTGTTTGCAACCCAGTCTGCTCTATGAATTTCAGAGGATACGTGGTGTAAAGGTCTTGGCAGCGTACACTCACATTCAGTTATTCTGTTATTAATCGGTTTGATCAAATACTTGAACGTACTTTGTGTGGAAAACAATACTATTTTGTCAAACTTTCTTTTTTGGCATCGACAATTTGCAATGAAATATAAAAAAATGTTGTCAGTTATCTGTGTGTATGTATTGGTTTGGCTAATTTATTGGCAACAATAGGACGTTTTACAAACAATTTTTATTGGCTGAACTTGGTGCTGATAGTTGCCAGTGGCTGCGCAGACTCCACCAACCACATGGGGGAGTACATCACCATTTTACATGGAGGATAAGTCAGTCATCATCAGACTACCTCACATACTACAGTCTGCCTGTCACATAGTCATCGAGACGTGACGAGGGGAGAATCCACCTGCATGTTCTCCAGTTTGACCTACAGCAGCCTGGGCTGGATGCTGTTGAAGGCGCTGGAGAAGTCAAAGAAACATGACGTGAACCGAGCTGTTGGGTCTCTCCAGGGAGGAGTAGGCTTCCTGCAGTAGGTAGATTATTGCATCATTAACCCCAACATGGGGCTGATATGCAAGCTGTAGGGGGTCCTGTGATGGGCACACTAAGGGTCTGAGGTTTGCTAGAACCAGCCTCTCCATGACTTTTATGATGTGAGAGGTCAGTGCAATCAGCCTGTAGTCATTCAGTGCCACAGGATGTCTGGGCACTGGAACAAAGCAGGATGTTCTCCAAAGCTGGATGTATCCTGACGTGGTTGCTCAGAGGAGCAGCAGGGGGCAGCTGGAGTCAAACCCGTTAAGAAACAGGTTGAACTCGTTTGCTCATTGTTCACTATTGTCACTTCCTAAAAATGCAAAAGACAAAATAACAACATTGTTTTTTTAAACCAGGCTACCTTTAACTATATCTGGAAAAGAAAAGACGCTGCATTAGGAAAGGAAATATAGTTGAAGAAAGTGGACTTTAAGCCATTGATATTGAGTGAATTAATGGCACTAGTAAAAACAAACTGGTTAAGATCCTTTGTGAAATATGTGAATAGTTTTTGGTTTCAAATTCCAAGTTAAAGTTTTAATGAGGTTAGGAGAAATCAACACTCTTAGATATGACAAGAAAAACACGTATAATGATGCCATCAAAGCAAGTCTTCAAAGGTCAAAGTAACGTATAAATCTGCATCTTCCTGAATGGTCTCTCATGCTCTCACTAGTTTAAAATGATGCAACTGCTTTGATTTGGATCATAACAACTGCTCATTTGTTTTATGACTGTATGTCTACCAGCACCTTTTGAATACTTGCAATTTACTTGCTTAATGAATTTAATTACTTGATAATTGTGTGCTTTTAAGAATTATCAGCTAGTGACAGTGAATTTGTTTAAAGTTTAAAGCAACTTAGTTAATAATGAGTGTATAAATGTCCGTTCCATTCCGTTTTCTGTTCCGCTTTTTCCGTGAGGGTCGCAGGATGTTGCCGCTTTTATCCCCCTGAGGGGTTGCGGGGCTTACTGGGGCCAAATCCAAGTTTACTCATGGGCGAAGGCCAGGGTACACCCTGAATGAGTCGCCAGCTCATTGCAGGACCCTTACTGATGGCAGAAGCTGCCACACAAGGTGCCAACTGCACATCAGGAGCAATTCTGGGGTTCAGTATCTTGCTCAAGGATACTTCGACATGTAGCTCAGTTCCACCCCAGGGGAGCCGGGGATTTGAACCAACAACCTTACGATCACCACCAGCTCTACCCACTGAGCTACAGCCGCCCCTAAATGTATAAATGTCCAGTTATGTAAAATGTGTTCCCTCATGTTGTGCATACAGGATATGTATGTGGGTAGATGAAAAAGTTTTCTAAACAGCTTAATGTCTTAATACTAATACTGTTTACTTTTTATACTAATTTAGTGAGGGATAATCCCCTATCATGCATTAATACACATATTACATATAATATGTTTCACGTCTCATCCAAGAGGCTTCTTCACGTCTAACTAACTGGAGAGGAGGATTTTACACTCTGTGTGGGAGTGTCCTTACAGACTCGTTAAGAACAGGTGTGAGCTCTGAGTTTCAGACTCGTTAGGGCCACTTCTGGGTCGTTGACTTAACCGACCTTCATGTGGGTTGCTAGGGCTAGGTAAGCCCAGGTGTGAACGGCTGTAAAGCGGTCTAGGGAGGGAACTCAGCACTGAACTGTAGATGGGTGATGAGTAATATCGTAGGCCACCTCCTCTGCTCAAAGACGGTTGTTCCAGTTTCATATGGATTCTTTTTCCTCCTCTTTCAAACCACCTGTCTTCTCTGGCCAAGATATTTACATTTGTTGTCCTCGGAAGAATGATTTCTCTCCTTCAGATGTTAGTGGACAGCAGAGTCTTGATCTGAGGAGTTGGCCCTCCTGTGTTGAGCCGGTCTACAGGTCTTGTTTAGCAAGGATCTACATATTTCATCATCGGGTTTTCAGATCACATGCCTGCCGAATTGCCTGCTGTCATTAAAACTAAAGGGGGGCATTCCACACTAGCTGCTCGTGTGGTGATTGAAAGCTCTGTTGCTCAGCTGCTGTGGCTCCCTCACAGTCAGTGCGTCCAGCCTATATTCTGCAATTCAATGAGATTTACATTTTCTGACTTGTTGGTCAACGCGTGTGGTTTGTCCAAGTGGTGTTGCCCTACCCAGCTGTCCAAGATGGCGGACGCGTTCGCGCATGCGCCACTCACATCGGTCAGCCACTCACATCGGGTACAGGCAGAGATGAAAACACAGAATGGCTGAAGAACAACACCACAGCGGCTTTGTTTGAAAGATGCCGGTAGGTTTGCCTCATTTGTACAGGCCTTGCTAAAGTTGATACAGCTTTAGTCAGTGTGCGGGCTGTGTTGTTTGCTTGTGTGGTTTTGTCTTTCTGTACAATGTTAGCTGCAACAATGCTAACTAACGTTACTAAGCTAGCTTTAAGAAAGAAACCCCGGTTAAACTTTGTGTCAAGAAACGTCAAACGAGTTTGACATGTGTGTTATAAAGGGGCTTCTTCACTTTTGACTTCAGTTCTCACGCTGTAACTTAATCAAACCTAACTGCCGCCTGTTCATGAAGAGGTGTAACATTACTGTGTGTGTCACATAAACAAGGCTCATAATGTTTGTGTGGTTTTGCTCAAAAGCTTCCCAGAGACGTGGCTTAAACTCTGTACACTGACACCAGTGACTTGTTTTCCTGCTGAACTTCACGTCGCAGTGACGTGACTGTGGCGTCAACTAAAGGTTCACAACTTCCACTGAGACGTAAACGGTGTTCTGTTTTGAAAAGTCTTTGGCTTTAGCAACGTTCACGCTACGATGATGGGAAGACCTCCATCAGTCACATGCCGATGGTTCTTGGAGACTGGCTACAAAAGGCCCAAGAGCTCTTCGACGCCGGCTGGATATCTGGCAGGTTAGATTACTAGTTGAGTGGCAGAATGTCGCGGAGCAGGAACGAGCTGCAGACACTGAGAGCAGACATGTCTCTCCCATCGCCCTCTCTCCTCTGCTGTCATCCGCACTGACTCTCTGAACCCAGTGCTATCATGTGTGGAGGGAGCAGAGCTATCAGAATATATACACACATGGACGACATGGCTGAACAGTCTATTACAGGTTTCATAATGGTCGATACCAATAATTATAGATCGTTTTTAATTTTCTGACCACTTCATCAAGGCACACAGTAATTGTTTATGTTGACACAACGATGAAACGATAAAATGTTTTCATGGATCCCACTCTTCTCTCAAGACCTGCCCTCTGATTGGTTGCCCTCACAATTCAAACTGTTCCAGCTGTCTGTTTTCGGCAGTTTTTGAGCTGTGATATTGCTGGTGGCACGCCAGCCTCTTCGGCCTCGCTCCCGGACTTCAGCCACTCTTCAATATCAGAGAGTCTCTCGGCTCCTTAGATGGAGCGGACAGCTAGCCTGTCAGCTGCACCAAACAAGCCCAGAGACACTGCAGTTGTGCCAGCCAGTCATAGAAGTGTGTTCACTGGGGCAGCGTGGGCTCGTCTGCTGTGTCAGACCTGCCACTGGCTGTTTGAAACAACCGGGAGAAAAATAAAAGCACAACCCGTTGACACCAGACAGCCACTGAAAATGGTTAGGAAAAGCCAGATAGAAGTTGAAGTTGAGTGGGATCCTTAATAACTCCTAAAAGAATCATCTCAAGCAGCTCATGGCTTGAACACATCACACGACTTCCAGAGTCGTCCGATTGCTGGATCGGGAGTGTAGAGGGCGTTGTGGTTTACACACTACATGACAGGAGGTCACACACTGCAAGATCACACACGTGAGTGGTGACAAACTATTTTTTGCTACTTTCAATCCACAAGGGAGAACTCTTTCTTGAGGCTGTCATCTGTTCGGGAGGCAGGCCTCTCTCAGCCTGCACACACACAGACCTGCTCTGATGACAGTGAGCTCTCAAGTCTGGTTGAATACAAGAGGCTCTTTACATTTTGGTGAACGGTGCTCCCATCAGGATTTTCGTGGCCGCTCACTGGAAGCAGGATCGGCATATACGGATCACCGATCGATTGAAAGGATGTTACTTCACTTTATTGCCATCTATAGTTATTAGATATTAGTGGCTTAGATTCACCACCAATAAAATGTAAAATTCAGGAAATAGATCATTTATGTTATGCTAAATTAGTTCAGAAGAGTGAGTTCAAACCAAACGAAAAGTTTGCTCTAAATTTTGACTTAAAAGAAAAATGTAGAAAAAGGAAATTGAACAGAGATAGATAGATAGATAGATAGATAGATAGATAGATAGATAGATAGATAGATAAATTCTTTGTCTCAGCCTGGTTATCTCAGTCTTTGTACAGAGGTCTTTGTGCCCTGAAGCCACTACTTGGCCACCTGGTCGATGCTTGTTACTGGCTACCTCAGACTGATGAAATGTACTTTGATGCAAAGTGTCTATAAGTCGAAACGCAGTGTATTTTCACTTAGAAACTGTACTCAGCTAAAGTACTTCTGTACATCTGTTTTGTGTACACTTGTTGTGTTGTCACATTTGACACTTTGAACAGAAACCCACAGTCTTGCTGTTTATGTTTAGCTTGGGTCATTAGCTCAATCAGCTGTTCGCTGCGTTAGTCGTTAGCTGCAGGGCTAACAACAAATGGTGTTGCTTCATCCTCCCAAGAAAATGTACTTATTACTAACACACAATAAACTGTACCTACTACTTCTGAGTTCACTGTTTACAGCGGAGCATGTCTTCTCCTGAAGGTACCATTATGATCTCTCTCTCCACAGTCTTGTGTAAGTGCTAACTACAGTCACTGGCTGGCTTTCTAGCAGGACCTTGCAAATGTGTTGCACAGGTTAAACCAAGAGGGCACTGAAAATCCATACTGATATTGTCAGAAGGATTACTAGTAACTGTAACAGCTGATGATCTGCAGGGTCCTGCGCTGTGTGTGGCATTTTACCAGCACACAGAAAAACCGTCTTATGTGTGTAGCTGATCAGCATTTCATTTGGCTCTATAGATGCCACAAGCAAACTTTATACCCCCCACATCGACAGATAACAATGGCTGCCTGATCAGCTGGAGCACCCTTAGTATCAATGTGTGTTCTGAGTGATCCGATCACAAGTGGACAGCTTTATGTCCATAAATTCACACCTGCCATAAATACTGTATGTGTCTCAACATGCGGCTTGAGGTACCAGCCTCCGTCGACCAGTCAGTGTAATAATTCACCAATTTAAATGGAGGATATGTTGAGTCAATCATCATTTGAGGGCCACTTCAGCCGAAAATATCTAAATCCTCTTAATCAAAAGCAGTCTGACACCGACAGGTAACTGCTTTATGTTAATGTCAGATATGCAGCAGCCATACATGTTCAATATACTTGAATCAATATCATGTTTTTCAATGTAGACTAGGAGGGACTAGCGTTACATCAGATGTAAGACTGATTCTTTTGATGCGATTATTTTCTTCCTAATTAATCAATTGATTAATAAATCAATGGAGGTGATGCCTCTGTAAATGGGTGCTTAACAATAATTCACATGTCTTGTGAATGCTACATGTGTCATTTGTCCAGCTATAAAACTGCATTTGTTGGTGATATGGTTTCAAATTGGCCTCATCAGTTGCAGCTTGCAGTTTGTTAACATATAATAAAGGGGGTGTTTTCTGATGAAAGACTTAAGTGGAGGATGGTGTTGCTCATGCCTCTTTCTGATAGGCTCATTACTCCTCTGAACAAAAATAAATGAATAGAGACAGGATCAATTTCTGAGAGTGAGGACTAAGGCATGTGAAGCAGCCTCTGTCTCTATCATTTTCCCGTAATCCCATTAACTCCCATTTTCCTCTTTGTGATGTGTTGTCCAGAACTGACATTCATGGAAATTGTCTCCAGTCTGCAGGAGGAAGGAAGTGTGTGTGTGTATAACCCTGAGCAGTGACACAACCGTGATGGGGCCTCGGAGGAAGGCCTCTAAACTCCAGCCTGTAGGAGGTATTGGTGAAGGTCAGCTTGTCCTGAGACCCAATGAGTCTAAAGACTACATCAACGAGCTGTCCCATGAAGTCCTCTGTCATATATTCAGGTACACCGCCCTACAGCATCACCATCCTACTGTGTACATAAGTATTTTCTTTGGCTGGGTGGTATTCTCCAGTATGTGTTCTCACCTCTGTCATGGAGGTTATATGCTTCCACTCCACATTTTCGTTTTCTCGGAGAATAACGCATGGATCTTGATGAGAAAAATCAGCTGTATTTAGTTCACTATTGTCTGTAAGTGAGAGACTATTTTAGTTTGTTAGTTGCTTGGTTTATCAGCAGGACTCACAACGGACCCCATTTATGTTGGTAAATATCTGGATAATGGGATGGATCAATGATTTCTTTTCTCTGGATGTGATATCACACTTGTAAAAAGACCAACAAATTATATCGAAGTCTAATATTGTCTGAAAGCAGTCCTGCTCACAGCTACCACAGTATGAAGAATATCTGATGGTTGATAAATGCATATCATGTAGAGGTATGTACGTATAGCATCAACCCTACCACAGTTGCCTAAATGTGACACCTTGACCCAAGCCAAAGGGGCAAAACATTTGAAACTTTAAACATTGTTTGGTTTTGTAGGTACCTTCCCATGAAGGACATCATGTGTATGGAGTGTCTGTCCAGAAAACTTCGAGAAGCTGTAACTCTGTACCTCCGAGTGGTCAAGGTAGTGGATCTATGTGCTGGTCGCTGGTGGGAGTATATGCCTTCAGGTAAGAACTCACAGCACAACCAGTGCATACCAAGAAACTCACAAAGTGCAAGATCAGTGCTACAGTACAACTCATTAGATGTTTTGTCTAGGATCACTGTCTGTGTAGATGGTTTTCAGACTGTTGTGAAAGGTGGGAATGACTGCTATCTGACTGGTAGTTAGTTAATTCTACCACTCTGGGGCCAGAAAAGAGAGCAGCTTTGGTGGAGGTGAAATCACGGGGTCTTCTGAGTACCAGAGTCACCTGGGGTCAAGCTGCAGAAGAGCTCAGTGGTGGTGCCAGAATGTAGCTTCAAGAACAAAAAAGCGAAGTAGTTTGGGAAAAAGTCAGTAGGTTAACAGCAGCTTTCTGGACTAACTGCAGGGGTCTGATGGTATGGTGAGGAAGGAACTGCAGTGGTAACTAATATGAGAAACCCCTGCAGGTCAGTATATTTAGACCAGTTAGCTATTTACATAAAGTATATCAGCTTATTTCACTGTTTTCCATCAGCGCAAAGCTGAGATATTTGTGCTCTTTGTCAATAGTACCATAAATGGAAACATGTTTTTGGCAAATATTTTTCATTGAGACAAAGACAAAATAAACAGAATCCCTATATTTTTTCTGTGGATGCTCCACATTTAGTAGGAACCCTTGTTTTTTTCCATGACACAAGTAGTAGCTTTCTTGCTGTAATTACGCGCTAAGAGAGGAATTGTTGTTAGGCTTTGGTGAGTGTTCTTAAAACTTCAGCAATCCCAAGAATATTTGATAAAGGTTCTGGGTCTAGTGAAGTATTTATATTTTCAGACATGTTCTTTGACTTATCAGACCAAAAAGATGCAACAATGCATACGGGGCATGCGACAGAGCTATAAGAAAACAGTACCATTTGAGAAATTACATTCATCAAATGTGGAAGATATGTTTATGCTGTGTATTTTTACCCTGGGGTTGTAAAGTCGTGTAGTGTTGTATGTATATAGTATGTTCTATGCTGTCTGGGAGATGAGATTTATTTGGCAGCTGTGAGAAGGTTGCATGTGTACCCTTGATATAGATGTTGAACAGCGATTGCTGTGTTGCTGCATCCACTAAATTGGATGGAGTGAATGTGTTTTTTTGTGTGCAATGAGTGGAGTGAGTGATATAGCTTTAAGACTAAATTGGGATTGAATTTACCAAGAAGAAAGGGAGAGTTTTATTGAATTCTTCATTTTACTGTTTCATTTAACCACTAGGGGTGGATCTTTAAAGAGTAGTATTTCATAATCACACGCTAAGGTATTTGGAGGGAAAGAATGGACTAGCATTGATGTAATTCAACTAATTCAAATTGATACTATATTCAAGGTTTTTTTAAGGGTTTTGTTATAGTGGTTTGTGTTATTTTTATGTCCAGAAACATGCTGCATTGAGAAACCCTCAAATGATTAATTAGTTAATAATGCTGGGTTTTTTTTCTCCATATACTGAGAAAAGGTTTTAACTGTGTTGTGTTTCTTGGTTAAGGCTTTACGGACAACAGCTTTCTGCTCCTTTTGAAGAAAATGCCAGATCTGGAGCAGCTGTATGGTCTCCACCCACGATACCTGGAAAGGAGACGAGTCAGAGGCTACGAGGCCTTTAGTATACCTGGAGTCCTGGAGGCGCTACAAGCCTGTCCCAGTCTGCTGGTCAGTATGTAGTGTGAGAATGATGTCCTGTAGCTGAGATGTGCAATATCTGTGATGACAAAGAGACTAACATTTAATCAAATTGTTAAGGCCACATCCCTCAAAGTACACGTCTTTAATATTTACTTATATGAAAATATCCTGAATTTGAAAAAACAGTGCATTTGCCTGCATAGAAATTAATGAGATGTAGTTATTAATAAAAAAAAAAAAAATGACATTTGAAAAATGACATTTTATTTCTTGGATCCCACATATTTAAAAACTACATTTGCATGAGTTGTAGAAATTGTGTAAGAGAGACAACAAGGCACATTATGTATCTAGAAGCTGAGACTCCAAACTCCAACTCAGCTCCAGACCTTGAGAAGCTCTGACATGGAGCCAATAATATGCAGGTTGTCAATCTCACTAACAACTGTATAAGGTCCTGCTTCTTAGATGGAGATAATAAGTTGCTTACTGTCATTACGACTAAGGAAACTTCAAGATGGTTTGAATGAAAAGTGGACCTCGACTTGAGATTTCTAATCTTATTTGACCTTATTTCAGGGTGTGGAGACATCCCATCTAGAGCTGGTGGAAGCCATATGGAACTACATGCCTCAGGTTCATATACTTGGAAAGTTCCGCAACCGCAATGGGGCTTTTCCCATTCCTGCTGAGAACAAACTGACCATCCCCATAACTGCAAAGATCCAGACCCTACATCTAGTGGGTATGTAGGAACATCACTACAACACTGACTGTTTCTGCTACTGGCTCCACATTAAAACTGAAATACAATAGAGTAAACGTATCAAGAACACTGGATTAAGGGCAGCTTCTTCCTTGTTAGTGCCTGGGTTTGTGATGAATTTGCAGGCCTGAGGAGTGTTCCTGTCTGCTCAGAAGTCCTTTTAGGTTCTTCTGTGCTCTAGTTTCAGAAATACCATATCTCTGTCTTTGTACTTAACATAGTGTTTGTTTGTTTGTTGTAGGTGTGAATGTCCCAGAGATCCCCTGTGTGTCAATGCTGCGCCACCTTTATCTGAAGTGGGTCCGTCTCACCAAACCACAGCCGTTTAAGGACTTTCTGTGTGTGAGCCTGAGAACTTTTGTCATGCGGAACTGTGCGGGCCCAACAAACTCCCTCAAGTATGTTCCCCTGGTTACCGGTTTAGCCTCGGCGCGAAACTTGGAGCAGCTGGAATTGGTGAGAGTTCCTTTCCTGGGAGGGCTGATCCAACATGTAGTGGAGGACAGCTGGAGGTCTGGTGAGGAGAGCATGCATTCAGTTAAATGTTACTGAGCTGTAGATACACGGAAAATACTAGTTAGTAGGATTAACTCATTGATTTGTTTAATGCTGTTTATGTGTACTTTTAGGAGGATTTCGAAACCTCCACACCATTGTGTTTGGAGCCTGCAAAAATGCCCTAGAAGTGGACTTGGGCTACCTCATCATCACTGCTGCTCGCAGGTACTCGGCCAGTCATCAGTTCCTGAAGTTGAATAAGAGAAACAGACTTGTTCATATATAGCTTATGTTAAAAATACAAGTTGTATGTCAACAAGTCCTTTTTAGAACATTACGTAATGTTATAATTAGGGCTGTCAATCGATTAAAATATTTTATCGTGATGAACTACTTTATTGTCTGTCGGATAACTTGCACATTTCTC
>CAEMYA010000265.1:217342-252475 GCA_903131615.1 Diplodus sargus
CTTGACGTCTTCTTTCCTCCTCGCTGAACAGGTTTTGCAAATGGCAATGCGGTTGTCATCTTCTGCCACTGAGAAAAACGACCACGCTGGTGAAGACATGTTATTATCAGTCGGGCAGTGACTGTGTCAGGCTTGGGTCCTGCGAGTAGGGCGCGATAGATGACATCACCAGCGCGTCCCGGACGGGCGGCTACTCCGCCTGCAAACGTTACTCGTAATTTCATTAATGTATTGGATCTTTTTATCGGAAAAATGTACCCATCGGATCGATAAAAAATGACGTAATTTTTCCCCAAATCGGCCGATATTTTATCGGTCCGATAAATATCGTGCATCCCTAATTACATTGCAAGTTTGTCTCATGAAAAGTTGTCCAGATGTCTCCGTTTCACAAAACGTGCGTGTGTTACTTGCGCATCAAAAAAATTTTGCACTGAGAAGAGTTTGCGTTATATTTAACGTGGTATTATTGTGTCAACTTTGACAGCCCTAGTTATAATAGTTCAATGTCCACAAAAATATGAATGCAACACTTTGCCCCAATTTTTTCATTTCTATGTGTTAAACAGGCTACATGAACTCCGTATCCAGCCTTCACTGACTAAAGACGGGGTCTTCTCAGCTCTCAAAATGGCCGAACTAGAGTTTCCTCAGTTTGAGACACTTCATTTGGGATATGTGGATGAGTTCCTGCTGCAATGTTAGTCTATTCTTTTAAATATCATGTTTGAGCACTCTACTCTAACACACATATAAACAGGTTTAGAGACTAATGCACACTGCAATGCACAAGTTAAATAATAAAGAGACAAAGAATGAAAGATAAAAACAAGCAATACAAATAATGATAGAAAAAAGAACATAGGGCGATGATAAAAAGCTAAATGAAATGAGTATCAACAAAAATTATGAGAAATTATAGAAAGTATTAGACACTACATAAAAGCCAGACTGAATAGAGAGGTTTTTAGTTTACGTTCAAAAGCATTAATATTTCCAGCTCCTCTCAGATCCTCTGGCTGGCTGTTCCAATGACTCGGACCATAACAGCTGAAAGCAGCAGCACCAGATGTTTTAGTTCTGCTTTGTGGAACAGCTTAAAGAGAAGAGTCGGAGGATCTGAGAGGCCTTCCTGGCTTATGAATTAAGAGGATTTATGTGATGTAGTCTGGTAGAAGGCCCCATAGTGCCATATAAAGTAATGAAATAATGTTTAAATCAATATGAAAACTAACAGGCAACCAGTGTCAAGACTTTCACTTAATAATGTGTGTTCTCCTTCTGGTCTTAGTCAGCACTTTTTGCTGCAGAGTTTTGAATTAATTACAGCTGATTTATTGTGTTCTTGGGTAGACAGTCTTACAGTAGTCTAGTCTGCTAGTTATAAAAGTGTGCATTAGTCTCTGTGTTGCTCAGAAACAGTAAAGGCATCACTTTTGAAATGTTTTTTAAATGATAAAATGCTGTTTTTGTGACATAGCGGACATGTGAGTCATGTGGGTTGACGCTCAGTTCATTTAGTTTGGAGGCCAATTTTTCTCTTGAGTAGAAATGATGATGTGATGACATTTTATATTCGAAAGGTCAAAGGTCAACTTCAGTTCATTTTTGCAGAGATTATAATGAGTGGGAGAATGATCCTCAGTTGGATTAAATCAACATCTCAAACAGACCGGCAGAATGCTCCTGCTCCAGCTCGCAGATTTACTCATTAGTCTTCTCAGGTTTAAGACACCGTAAATGACTGAACTCACCTCTCAGCTTTTTTCCAACACTGCAACCGAAAATGCAATGTGTCTTTGTGTGTGTCTTTGTGTGTGTTTGAATACAGGTAAGATGAGTCATTCGGAGCTAGTGAAGTATGGTCTGGCTGACGTAATAGAGAACCCAGGCATCATCACTGATATTGGCATAAAGGTGGTGAATGAGGTCTTCTCTAACATTAAATACCTCCTCATCTACAACTGTCCTCACCTGCATAACCCTCACCACTGGATCACAGGTAATACACTTTTGACTGTCCCCCTTGAGTCCTCACCACTGCTTAAAGCTGCTGTAAGTTATATATTTTTTACTGATATAGGTGTTAAATAGTTATACTGTTACAGAGTGTTTGGGCAGTAATCCATGTCTCCCCTCCCTCATGCTCATGCAGTAACAGCAAAAACACATTTTCTGGCATCCCTGCCTACTTCATCCAGTCATGACAGAGAACTCCATAAAGAAGTAGACCTGTCTGCTCAATAAGGCACAGAGAGCAAGATCCTCTTGTTCTTTGCTATGTCTGGTGATTACGGCACAGCGTTCACGTGGTGACATAGAGAGGAGGAGGAGGAGATTGCTAACTGTGAAACTGACAGGAAGTTGGCTAAAATACAACAGCACTTACAGCTTATAGAAGAGGTCTGATCCTTTATTAGTACATGGCTAGTCTAATAAAAACATGCCAACGCATTTCAGCCTAGCAGGCCTTCGTCAGGGCGAGGGCAAAGTGTCTGTCAGTCAGCTCTGCTCATTGTTACATAGGTGATCAGAGACAGCTGCTCAGTGTGAGCAGATAGGTGGTCACATGATTGGCATGACCTGCTAATGACGGAAATAAAAGGGTCAAGAATATGGCAGGCTCTGTACAACCAAAGGGAAATCATCACCACACATTTTAACATCATTAATTCAAGTAATCAGAAAATCTAAAAACAAACATATACATTCATGTAATACATATTGAGCTTGGTAGAATTACATGTTTATCAGTTCTAAGAGAAAACAATTACAAAAAGGGAGAGAAATCCAGTTCACCATTCAGACACTTAGAGCTGCTTTAACTACAATAGCATGTGGCCCAAATATAAATGTGTGTGTTTTCTGGTGAGTTCAGTCTATTTATATAATAAAGAGGGTGCTGCACACTGGTGCTGCATTTTATCTGTCACTCTTTGAGAACTGAATTGATTTACAGTAGTGTACCATGGAGCTGTTATGTTCTGCCTGTTTCTGTCCTCAGATCAATCCAGATGGAGCCGTCTTGTTGATCTCACTCTGGTTCGCTGTCATGCTATCAAACTGGAATCTTTTTCCCAGTTCATAGAGTTACTGCCCAGTCTGGAGTTTATCTGTCTGGACCAGATGTTCAGAGAACCACCCAAGGTATACAGTGTATATATTATTATACACCATTAGTCTGGGTTTGTGTTGTTTTTACGTTTGTGTTTTCTGATGACATGTTGGGATAGTCTACAAAAAACAGCATTGGCAATTCAAATCCTGATGCTTGTAATGCACCCTGTGACTCAGGCCATGATTTTATGGGATAACTTGGAGGCAGTTGAGCAGGATTCTGCCAATGATTTTTCCTGTGATCGAAAGCAGGGATATGCCACAATAACTACGATAATAGTTAACGCAGATATTACAATCTCCTTATTTAAAGATGTTGTGGGTGATTTTCTTTTCCTCATTCTATTGATGACTTTGCTGAATTCCTGAGCTGATAGTAGGGCTGACATTCAAGGATGTGGAAGATGTCGGGGCACAAATCTTAAGCAGTGTCTTTTTCTAGGGCTACGAGATGTTCTGGCTGTCATTGAGGATCCTGACATTCTCAGCAGTGCTCACTGTTCCTGGTGAAGAGCATTTTGGGCACTCGAGTTCCTGCATAGAAGTTTCATAGGTCTCACATTTTCCCATAAGAGGCTGTTTTTCCCAAATCTGGCATTGAAGTCAACGAGTAAAAGAAGCTGGTCTCTTATTGGTACCATGTAGATTGTGGTGTGCAGTTGATTGTAGAATTGGTCCTTAACAGCTTCATCGGCATCTAATGAAGTTGTGTTGGAAGAAATAAGACTGATAAAGCTCTCTTCAGAGAGTGGAATACAGAGTCATTGATGAGTATTGGTGTGAGTTGATGGTCCTTCACCAAATTTGTTTTCACACTGACTCCTTGGATGCAGGGTTCCCCTCATTCTTTTCCTTTCCCCCTTCCTCTTACAAAAGATGGTGTAACTTGAGCTCAATTCTTTGTTTTTCCCCCCTCTTGAAATAGTCACAGACATCAATGCTCAGCCTTTCAGGTTTGTGAGTCAGAAGGTCCGTTCTCTCATGCCTGCTGTCGTTGTCCTTGAAATCAGCAGAGCTCTGACATTCAATGATCAGGGCAGACATGCTGCTGCAGCTCTTTACCTTCCCACTTTACAAGTTTGGTTTCCTCTTTTTCATTACTTACCAAAACCAAGCTGCTTATTTCACGCTTAGTGTCCCCCCCAGTCTAGTTGTGAATCAAATGCTTGGTCAGTCCTGACTTTGTATTCCCTTTTTATTGTGGCCTATGAAATGCCTCTGCAATCTTTCAAAACTTTCTGACACAATGGGCAGAAAGCGTCTCATTCTGGTTTTAGAAAATCAGTTCAGGTCTACCATTACCATCAAAATGGATTTATTGTGAACACGTGCATGATCTTTAATGAGTTTTTATCAACAGTACTAATATACGGAGTCGCCAGCCGACTGTGACTGAATGAAAACAATTGATAATGGGAAGATAAAATATCATTAACAACAACTGAATTGATGTGTGGCTGTTAAGTGTTTTACAGAATAAAGTGCTGATGCATATTGTACATTATGTGTCTGTGTCAGGGCTGTGCCAGAGTGGGCCTGAGTGCAGGAACTGGTATTGGTGTGTCCTCCGCACTTGTCAGCAACCAGAACTCCAACAATGATAACGACAACAACAACAACCACCACCACCACAATAATGAGGCCAATCTGCCTCCTGCTCCTCCACCTGTCAACAACAATAACCAAAGACGGCAGCATCCGCAGCAGCACAATGGCAAGTCCCACCTCGGCATTGTGAGACATATTTCAACGAAACAGCAAGTGAAAACAGTACTGTATTTTTTTCAAAAAAAGAAGCACACTCAAATTTTGTTGGGAATGAATAGCCTTGTGTACAAAGATGAGGTTAGCAAATTGAGAAGTGAGCGCAACTCGGTTGCACTGAGGTATGGCAATGTAAATCTGACAATTTACTGTTATGCCACCTCAGACTTGAACAAAGAAGACACTGCAAACTGCTCTTGCTCACAATGTATTAAATCTACTGATGTTTTGTTCTCTCCAGACCTTTCACAGTTCTTATAACAATGATCTTATATAGGCAATGCTTGGTCCAGTCATTGTGCACAGGTGAAGGTCAGTTCTCCTGTTAGAGTCTCTCTCAATAATTATCCATGACATGTGTTCAGGTGGAAAAAAAAAGATGCAATTATTTTTTAGATCTATCAACAGTTTTTGATAGCTACTGCGTTAGGGTAATTACATAAATGAAACTGGACACACAACCTTCTGTGTGAATGTAAGCAGTTGTGTTTGTTTCCACAGCACGAGCAGAAGTAAATGGGATGGACGATGAAGAGGAAGAGGAGGAGGAGGAAATGATGTTGGAGGAGGAGAACATGGAGGCCGAGCCTCAGATGGAGGTGAAAGGAGCAGAAGAGGAGGTGAGAGGGGAAGAAGCCAATGCAGCTCCAGGACCAAGTCATCCAGCTGGAAAAACCCAACCCCCTGATGAGGAGCAAGCAGGTTTGGAGCAGCTCTTTTTAATGATTAACAAACGTTAAGGCAAGAGTTTTCCCAACTGTTTTAGAGCTCCTATCCTCCATTTCCTTCTAATTAAGTTGTGTTGTCTGCTGATAAATCCCTCCCACCCACAGGTCCCAGTGGTTTAGTCCAGCAGTGTAGACCAGCTGGTGTCACTGTTTCCAAGCCCCCACTGGTCATCTCAGACTCCGACAGTGAGGAAGAGGAGGGCCTTGTTTCCAGGCTGATGCCAGCTTCCTGTTTGCAGCAGCCAGCGTCCTGTCCAGAAGGTCTAAACGTGACACAGAACACACAAACACACAAACACACAGACACACCATGACAATGACTCCAATGACTTCTACAGCAAAAAATATTCATGCAAATGTTGTTTGTGACAAAGTAGTGTGTGTTCCACTCATTCCATCACAGGAAAATGAGAGCTGCAGAAATCATTGGAAGTGAAGTCTTTATATACATTTTCTTTGCGACTATATGTAAACTTTTGACTGCGACTGTACATTCAAACTTCTAGTGGATCATTTCTCACACAATTACCAAGCTGGAATGAATGAAAATGAACATAGTGTTCTAACTGTTTCCTAATAGTGTTCTGCTGTTTCCAGGTAAAGGAAAGACTCCTCTGCGGCGGAACAACAATGTGGCTGTATCAGTGGTGGCCCCCGCACATCAGACAAAGGCTCAGGTGTTGGAGAGCAGCTGTGAGAAGAGCTGTCAGGTGACCAGTGAACAGATCAAGGCAGACATGAAGGCTGCTACTGAAAACAGCAAGAGGACTAGTAGTAATGGTATTGCTCCTGAGGCTGGGGCGACCAATACAAGGCCTCCGGCCGACAGAGGGACATTTCGGGGCACTGGGAGTGCTGGGGAAGCAGCAAGAAGTGGAGTGCAGCCAGTGGCTGGATCTGTGGGCAGGGTTGGACCTGGGGTAGCTCCATCCAGACAAGGTGGTGGATGTGGGAGGGTGCTGGCAGGGACCACCCATAGAGGAACCACAACCACAGACAGAGCTACAGGAACTGGCAGGACTAATGATGGCACAGAGGCCCCGTCTGTGGTACATGCTGCGGACAGTTGCACAGGGGATGCTGGGGTGCGGCAGTGCACAAGTGCTGCCAGTGTGTACAGTCTGAACCCTGCAGAAGCTTCTGTAAACCATGCCTCCAGGAGGCCAACACTACTGGCTGGACAGGGGCAGAGACAGCAAGTCCCTGCTGGATCTGCTGCTGCTGGTTCAGGTTCACAGCAGGGTCAGGCTAGAGACAAGGACTTTGTTCCAAGACGACCTTTGACTCGATCTTGTACCCGCATGTCTTCTGCATCCCTGGTGCCTGAGACAGGTAAGACTGAAGTTACAAACAGAACACATTTTACATGTATTCACTTTAGGGAAGTGTAACACTAATGTTGTGTTTTTGTTTGGTTGCTTGGACCCCTGGTTTTCAAGTGCAGCAATAATTATGTATCGATGCCTGCTTATGCAGTTTATTTTGTAGGTGGCTATACAGATCTGTAGTATCAACTACACCTACACCTACTCTCACACCACATCTGTGTGACTCAAGGCGGACAGTTAGAATTATCAATGAAGCTGTTGATTATTCTTTTTTGCGCTGTATTTTTATTGAAAGAAACTGAGGAACATTTATTTCTTCTTGTTATTATTATAACATAAGCGATATAATAAAAAAATCCTGTTGCAAGTTTGTTTCACAAATATTGTATTTGCGATACGGTTCATGCTAGAGGACTGATAATGGATTTTTAAAGGCTGATATAACAACAGTTAGGAAAAGACAAAAGCCAATAACTGATAAATAATTACAGTGCTGATTATTTTTTGTTTTTATATTTTTTTGTATTCCTTTTCTAAATGTAACACTGTCAACACTGTCAAAATTGAATCTTTGGTATTAACTTTATTGAAACAGTTGAACTGAACATTAGGGCCCTCTCTGTCTCTCTCTGCCTCAATGAGTGGGAGTTGCAGTGAAACTCTGGCTTTGTAACATTAGTAACTTTAAAGATGTGCAGGATACGTTCTTTAATTTAAGTTGAAAAGCTAGCAGAAGCTGGATTATTTGGAAGAGAACGCCTCATTGGTAAGTACAGTATAAAGTAACATAACGTTAACAGAATGGTTTCTTTTCCCGTCTGGCTGCCTTCAGTGCCATGTCAATATCGTGGACAACGTGATGGTGTTACATTATATATTCAAGACTAGATAACTTGTGGGGAGAATAAACTGAAAGCAGGTCTGATGAGAGGTCTGGCTATGCGAGACTAGATGTGACTTGAATGCCACACTTGTCAGCCTCCAGTAAAATCAGCTGTTCCAACACCAACAACGCAACCCCAAGACCGCAAAAGATTTAATGTTAGCCTGTATTTTCTAACCCTGTCGCAAGAGTAATCTGTGGAAGGTATTTCATGGAGTGGAGAATTAATTTATGAAGGAAAATACTTCTGATATATCATTAGCTGTGCATCCATCTGCAACTATCAGAGACAAGTTCATCCAAACCGATTAATCAGTCAACCTCGGTTGATTAGTCGACCTCTAGTTCATGATAATTGGGAATGACTAGTTATTTTTTTTATCACAATTTTTAACAACAGCTTAAATCATGATGATGTGTAGGCGATGCTAAAAGACAACACCCCTCCACTGCCACACTATCCATTGCCACAACACGAGATTACAGAGCAGCTTCTTTCCTTAATTCACCATCTGCACTCCTATAAAATGGTTTGTTAGAAGTTGATTTCCCTTTGACAAGGATGAAGACAATGTCAGATCAGTTTAGTTTATTTCAGTCATTTTAATTGACAATACAATTGATAAATTAACTTAATGCTTTCTAGCTTCAGAGCCTTAGCTTATTACACCTACCTTTTCAACATTAATTGTTTTGTCAGCTGCCTTTTAAATTTTACAGGGCAATAAAAAAGTAATAACAGCAACTAAAGATATACACATTTTTAAATACTTATATCATGTACACTCCGGTGTTCATACTAATGTTTTGTATTTGTTAATCATCTTGATAAAAACAATATCTCTGTTTCTGCTGCAGCGATTGTAATAATTTTAAAACTGCTTTAAACTTTCCATGCTGAGTTTGACAGTATTATAGAATTAGCATTCTATATCCATAGGGTATGCTTCTTCTGGAATTGGGGCCAAAAGTTCTATTCATAACCATGAACAGCAGCAAGCTAAGAAACCAAACTAAGTGACACGTTCTGTCCATCTGTCTATTGATGTCTTTGCCTCCGTTTCAGTACTATGGACAGCTTCTCACCTGCTCACACTTTAACTCAGCCACACTCATTGCAACATTTCGCAGCACAAACGTCCCCCTGCTGGTGCTGGTCACTGTTCCATAAAGCTGTGTATACCCTAAAACTTTCTATCTATGAGGCAGAAAGCTGCAATAGAGGTCAAATGTTTGAGGTTGTTAGCATGTGAATGCATGAACACTTGAATGCATGTCTGTACGTAAGTCAGCTGGTTGCAGCTATTGTGAATTTACACTTGTTACTGTTCATCTTTCGTAGATCTTTCAAGACCCAGACCTCGAGTATCAGTGAGGAGGAAACGAATGGCTGACAAATCAACAAGTACCTCAGACCCAGTCACTGAGGACGACCATGTACAGGTATGGGGACACATGATAAATCGTGTACACATGAATTTTCAAATTATAATTAGATATCAGGAAGGGGTGGGCATCTAACAATTACACATTTCGATGGTTCTTGGAGTATGCTAAATCCACTTTTCAGCAATTCATAGAGATGCACTATTAAATATTCTATCACCTCTGTTTTCAAACTTCATTTAACTTCAGTCTAGCAGATCTATGGCACATGAACATATCAGTTAAGAAATGTGGTCAACTAGACTAGATACCATCCTTTTTGGATGAATTACATTATGTGGCTCTTTAGGGGTGTGAATCTTTGGCAGTCTCACATTTCACTTCTGATTTTTCAGTCTCCCATTCGATTCAGCATTGATTCTTTCGAATCCAAAACGATTCTTGATTCTAAATCAGCGCTTGATTTGATGAAGAAAAAAGAGGGCGTTATTTTCAGTCTTATCTTGGAAATTAAGATGAACGATCTGCAGCCTTTTATTATAAAAAGTTAAAAGCATCAATTAATGACAGAATTGATTTGGAAGCATGATTCTGAATCATGGGAGATAAGAATGACTGCTGTTACATGAATTGATTTTTTTTACTCATCCCAATAGCTCTTTCTTGGATGACATATTATGGGTGGTGTGCTGTGTTTTCTGTTCTACAAGGCATTTCAAAATGTAGAAAAAATTCCAATCAAGAATCATGAATTACAATTATGCAGATCATGAAATTATTTTTTAACCAGAATACGCATCCCTATATTAGGGTTTCCTCTTCTGGGGTGACCCAGAGTGTTGCTGGTGGGGCGAGGGGGGGAGAATTTTTATGTCCAAACAATTGAGGGGAAAAAAACAACATAAATAAATCTTATGTTTGCCTGTTGCTTTTCTGTTGTAATTGGGCATTACTGCAAAACTACTTTGATATGACTTTCAATGAGCTGAGATTGAAATGCTTTTACTTGTGCAGATTTTGTCTCTGAAGAGTAAAAACCTGGTTGGCATCACACTGACCAACTGTGGAATCACTGACCTGGTCCTCAAAGACTGCCCCAAGATGATGTTCATTCATGGTAACTAACAAATAGGACACTGAAATTTAATTACCTATATTAATGTGTTTATGACTTTTATTGTTGCATTACTTTGACTTAATACTGTATATACTCATAATTTTCAGCTAATCCTCATACTGAAGAAATATATTTGGCTTTGTGATGAGGATACGGACATAGCTCTCACTTTTGGTTACATAGGGACTGGATGGCTTGTAGCAACAGCCCTGGTACACACTCTGCGTTAGCTCCATAGGACCCCAGGTTGACACGACCGTAAGCCTTCCCCAAGTCCACATAACAAATGGATAAGCAAATTCCAATGACTTATGGTACACACCACCTATAGACTTGAAGAAGGCCAGGTATTTTGAGTCACTGTTCTGTGCATAAGCACTCACAACAGTCAGAGCATACCTCTCAGCAATTGGCAGTAGCACAGAGTCAACCCTCAAGTCCCAATATGAAGAAAGTTGAGCCTTTCTGCAGCACTTTGCTTCCAGAACCAGTGTTGTGAAATAGTTGGTACCGCTCAATCTCCCACACAAGCTCCAGTTCCTTCCCTACAAGAGAGTTGACATTTGATGATCCTAGGACAAGTCTGCAATCCAAGGGGTTTGCATGTTTAGGTCACTATAATAAAGTAGTCAACATGACATGGAAATGGAGTGTCCCTAACTGTCCCTAACTGTACATCACGTATTCAGATGCTTTATATCCAAACACTCCTTACATAGTTGTTTTTAATGATGTGGGTGACACTGATACCCACCTGTACACATTTTTTCACTATTTGGTAAAATATAAGCAACACATTTTGGTAACTTGAACTAATAATTACACAGATTTTCTGTTCATTCTTTGATTGTACAGTGTCATTTTAGGAAAAGCCTGATTAGAGACTATTCGAGATTCCAGATTTCTATATTATATCTTTTAATGAAATGATTTAAGCTTCATTGCCATTTGTTCAAGTTGCATTGTGTGCTTAGATCTCCGAAATCTTGCCTTTAACTGTATTAATGAGTCAAGAAACTTATTGTTGAGTTTTAAGAACACAATTCCAAGCCATTTATGTGCCGTCTCTATGTTTAGTCAGAGAACATTCTTTTACAAACTGTTGTGCCTCTTGTCATCCTTATCTATAGCCACCAGATGTCGAGTGTTGAAGCAACTGCGTGTAGAAAGTGCCCCCATAGTGAACAGGTTTGATTATGCTCAGTGCAAGAAGCTGGACATGGAACAGGTTCTGGATCAGATACTGAGGATGCCTCCTGAGAGAAACCGCATCATCTACATGCGCCCTATGCACCAGGTTGGTAATCTGTGGGTACATTCCAAGTCTCTCAAATTGCTTCCATGTTTGTTTTCATTGCATCTCCATCCCTCCTACTCAAGGAAGCCTTGCGAGCAAAGCAGAAACAAAGTTGGCTCAGCTGTCAGTCAGCTTTACAATCTGTTTGTGTCTGCATAGATGAGCACTGTGGTAATACAGGCACACAGTTAACAGATTAAAACAGCTGTTTTCTCTGTCACCTGTTCCCCGTTTCACCTGCACATGAATAATAAGATGCATTCTGTATCTATACTGTGCACTGAGTTCTGCTCAGAGGCACACTGGCATTTGTATTATTTGATATTTACCAATTGTAAATATCAAATAATACAAATGCCAGTGTATTTACAAACTTTTTTCTGATTGTAAATATATTATGAATTCAATATGAATATGATGATGTGTCTTCTGAATAGTGGAAATGAATTACGAGGCTAAATGTTTTAGGGAAGATTGAGCACTGTGCTGATACGATCCCTGCTTACCTGAGATCCCTCCTCACTCTGTGCTCCTCACCCCTTGCAGGATAGAGATGTTTCCATGATCATCTCTGTTTCCTTAGAAACCGATCTTAATCATGAATGTATAAAGAGAGCACCACTTGCTGCAAATTTGCAGTATAGCAACATAAAAATCCGGTTTCATCTGCAGCTCAAAAAGCATTTCCCCATAGACCTCCATTATAATAGAGACGTTTTCTTGTATCAAATTGTAAACATGAACATTATATATGTGTGTGTGTGTGTGTGTGTGCACATGCACTCACACGCACACAAATACAAATAATTTATATATAATTGCATGAAAAAAGTGCATAATTATACTTTAATGTTAAGTCCATGGTACGAGCAAGACGGGAAAACGGTTCTTAATGAGCGTGTGCAGCGTGCAGCACAGTGCAAAAGAAATCCTGGAGTGCAATAAACTTTGGCTTAGGTGACTAGGCAGCATGTACAAGTCACTGTTGTCAACATTTTTTGGCATCATAGAGGAAAAAAAAAAGAAATTCAGCACTTTGTCTAAAACAAAAAATGTCAACATAAAAGTTTAGTTACTTTCTACACCATTGTGTTGAAGAAAATTATTATTATTTTTTTTTATGTGATCAAAACTAAACATTTGGACTTTTTTGTGAGATTGCTCTTCGGTCATGTAAGAATGAGAATGAGGTTAAATAGAAGCCATTAGAGTATAATATAGATTTATATTCATTTTCAACCAGTTTGCTGTTTTTAGTTAGTTTTGGTAGGGTTTGTCTTTTGTGTTTTATGCAAGCACCTAATATGTAGTGAAGGTAGCCAGGCTTTTCTTATGCCTTCAATAGTGCTACAATTGCATCTGATTGTCTCCTAAATTCCGTTGACCCTGGTCTCTTTATTCATTCTCTTTGCTGTCACTGGAATTCCTCACCTTCTACTTGTCTCTTTCCTCTCTCCAGATTGACTCAGTAGCATTGGAGCGTCAGCTCTTCCAGGGGCCCTATCCCTATCACATTGCCATAGTGCATGAGTTCAGCAACCCACCAAATATACGCAATAAGGTCCGCATTCGCAGCTGGATGGACACCATAGCCAACATCAGCCAGTGAGTTGTATCTGTTCAACCATCTATGATTTTTAGATGTTTTTATGGGGCAGGCCTGGAGTCTTGACCAACATGTAAATTTGAAAATTGTTTGGCATGCTTCTGTTTGTACCTGCTGACAAATACATATTAAACTCAGGTCCATTGTGCAAAGAGCTCAGGGGGAGATGATTATTCATGCTTTTATTTTCTCGTCTCAATTGTTATAACTCTATTTTATGTCTTAGCAAGACCTCCATGAACTGCTTACAAATGGTTCTTCTGACCAAGTCTGCCAACAGATCCCCTGTTATACCAACTCTTATGTCTTTACAGTGGTTGTCTGTATTGAACTGAACATTTAGAGCTGTGCATAGTCAGACACCTGCCTACTTTAATGAGTTTCTGCTGCCATATATAACAAGCCTGACCTATATGGGTTTATCTGTGCCTTGCTCAAGGCTAAACATGAAAAGAGAGTTGGCTTTCAGTGTTTCCCCCTGGATGAAGTTGCGGCAGCGGAGGTGTCACACTCGCGCAAAAGACATTTTTTGTACGTTTGCAAAGTACGCCTACGTGTCTGCTGGCATGTGAGGTGAGATCAGCCAGTCTGTTTAACTCATCTGAAAATGTCAAAATTGGCACAGGCAAAAATCAAATGTCACCTGTGGAGGGGATGACTGAATGAAACACTGGTAGTTGCGTTTACAGTGATATACTACACTGTCCCACCATCAGAGCACAGCGGAGAGGGCCACTGTTGGATTATGATGAAATCCAAGATTACATCAGATGGCTTCAAAGAATGAAGGCAATGTTATATAAATGAGATCCAAGGTCTGTATTATATATTGTTATCAACTAAGTAATGTCCATGTCTCCGCTGTGATCTGTGCCCGTGTGGATTCCCACGGTGAAACATTCAGAAAGGCAGCACAGGAGAGTACACAAAGATTACAGAGCGACCGAAAATAAACCGCAAAAATGGGTCCTTGGTTTGAATCCCAGCAGAGCCTTTTGCATCCTCCTGTGCTTGCATGTGTTTCCTCCAGATGGTCTTGTTTCCCCCACCATCAAAACATGTACATAAGGTCTGTTCCCCCGGTCAGTGCCCCTGGCCGAGGTATTTGCTTTGATCTGGAGCTGGTCTCTGGGCTCTGCATGTTTGCAGCCAACTGCTCAAATCTAGTTTGATTATGTTGTGCAATGGATTCTATTGATCATCTGGCATTGAAATCCAGTAAGCAGTTTTATGTATTTGCTGTCCAGTTGTAGAAAATATTATCTGACACAAACACTACATTGCCCCTTTGAGCTTGATCACTTTTATTAATAAACCATCAAAAACACATTAGGGTTCTGGAACTGCACAGTCGTTGTGGCACTGACCCCAAAACCTGATGACTCATGTATTCCCAGTATGATTTGACAGTGTTCCACAAAGCTCCTTGTGATGTCGGAGAATGCTTGGCTTTGTCAAGTCTTCAGGTACCCCCATAAATGATCAGTGACGTTGAAGTGGGTGACTATGGATGAAAGTTGATGACAGTCAGGACCCCTTGGTCTTCTGGGGTCTGAAAGGAGTTCTTGCACAGTTTTGAGGTGTGTCTGAGCTCATGATCCTGCTGCAGTATGAATCCTTGTCCACAAAGATTCAAACCACAAGGCGTGGCACGTCTCTGCAACTGCTACGAGGTCTAAGGAGCTCAGCATTGATCTGTAAAAGCTATAAAATATATATATTTACATTTGATAAAATGTAAAAGTTATTTATCTTAATTCTGAAACACTGTTTTTTCATTCTCCAACCTCTCTGTTACTTCCATAAATGTGTGACTTGGATTCATGGAAAAATGACTTTTTCCAGTCATCCACTCTTATTTCTATTATTTTATTTCTTTCTGAGCCCATATGTATGACCGTGTTTCTCCTTGTAGGAAGTGGTTTAGAACCTGCTACTCATCCCCTGAGACCACTGCAAAAAACCCTTCTTTTGACCGTAGTAACATTGTTTGGGGCCTTGCATTCTTTATTATTATGTCATGGAGTGGCACTGAAGATGCAATTTTGTCTTTCGGCTTTATTTCTTTCCATCTTTCCATGTTCAGATGTAGGTCAACAAAAAGAAAGATCCACAAGCCAAATTAAGCATATTTGATTAAACTCCAATTAGCAGATTGTCAGGGGCATTCTTGGCAAAAAATAACTGACTGGTGTAAGGTAACTTCGTAAATCTAATGAAAATAAACGAGCAAGCATAATGCCAAGTCTTACTTTGAATATGATCCATCACTGGTGTGCTATAAACTGATATCTGTCTTTCTTTGTCTCTTTCACAGAGAATTAATTAAGTATGAGTTCTTCCCAGAGGCCACCAGGACAGAAGAGGACGTGAAGAATTATCCCAAGTACCCCTGGGGCCGGGATATCTATACACTGGAAGGTAATACACTCACACTGACATGAACCCTCACAGATTTGTAGTTTACTCCTGAAGGTAGACATGCACATATACTGAACTGCACTGCATTGTAGCCAGTAAGGCATTCAGCTGATTAACAGCGCACGGAACTATTGCTGCAATTAACCAAAATATTGACTCTCGTTTTAAATTGCTGTTTGATTTGATGCAGCATTATGCAACAGTCGTGGTCAAAAGTTAACTTAACACATATTACTTTGTCACTAAAAAACGTTTATGATTTAAATCTGAATTTATTAGAGGTTTTATGAGGATGTGACCAAATCTGCTGAGTCAAAAATATACATACAGTAAGTTGAATGACCATGTTTTGTAGCTTTGCCTCTTAACTTCTTCTGAGTGATTCTCACTGAAACAGCTGGAGAATTTTCTGGGCCCATTCTAATAGGGCTTGTTTGATACACCCATTAGACTCGGCAGCAAACACTACAGTGGGAAAGTCTAAGGAGCTCAGCGTTGATCTGAGAAAGTACATTATTGATTTGAACAAGTCAGGAAAGTCACTTGGAGCCATTTCAAAGCAATTGCAGGTCCCAAGATCAATTGAGTTAAAACAAATGTGCAAGTATAAAGTGCATGGCACAGTTGTGTCACTGTCATAATCCAGAGGAAAACCACTTCAAGATAAGAAAAACATATGTTTTAAACTGGTTTTCATGCGATATGACAGCGAGACCTGTAACAAAGAAAAGAAGACAAACCCTGCTTACTTTCTAGTAACATAAAAATTAAGGCCAAAGTGATTTTATCGGCCTATATAACTCTAAAATGGGCCTATCACTGACATATTTGTATTAGCATATTTGTTTTCTGATATGAAACCCCTTTATTTAAAAACTATATAATAAGAAAGCAGTGGGGTAATTATCAAGGGTGTCATCACATTCTTCGTCCAGCAGAGCGTGCTCTAACTCCACAATTAACAACATACTCAGGTTCAGCAGTGCTAGCACCACATGTAGCACAGTGCGTAGCTGCTGATTAGACATTGGTACAGGTTGAAGCCGTGTTCTCGCAGTACGTTGCTAACCAAACTGTAATTGTGATATATTGCTAAAGATGACGTGTATTGATAAGCAAGAAAACTTTGAATTTATTGAAATAGTGACTTGGAAGTAGAATAGAAATTCAGTTTGTCGTAAAAATGAAATCTGAGTTGTTGATTTAAAAAACAAAAAAATGAGGCCATAATTGGTTGCAGTGATTTTGTTTTGTAATGCAAAATACACCTAACCAAGGCAACATATCTAATGTGAGGAAACACCTGGTCAAGAACCAAATGTAAAAGCTGAAGCTTGTACAGTATTTGACAGCCTGAATGCCAAGTTCGTCACAGTCCACACCACTGACGTAAACACGTCTGCAGACAGCGCTGCTAGACCCCTTTATGAACTGAAAAAACCTTTAATGAGGCGTCAAACACTTCAACATCTTGAGGTGATTAATTAACTAGTTTTTGAAGTTGTTGCTCAATGTAACTGGGTTTTTTCACAGTCTTCATTGACGCAATCTTGGCATTTTTATCAGCATAAGCCAAAACTCAGTGACTGGCTGCTTCTGAAATTCCTTACCACCATGCAGTTTAGAAAACAAAAACAGTATGTGAGAATTTTTTAGTGTGTCCGAAACCTTGGTATGAAACCAATAGTACGTGAATTACGCATTATTTACTGGGAAATACGATAGTATGCAAGCACTACAGTAGTAACAACAATAATACAACAATGCTGCTTTTGCTGCTGCTTCTTTGGATAAGGTTTATAACACTCTGTGACGGTGTATTGCTGCCCTGTCTTGTTATACTAATCTTTCTTTCAACACTTATGTAAGTTTTTCTATATTACTACCCTTTGCCTTCAAACCAGCATCAATTCAAAGTCAGGGATTCTGTAGGATTATATTCAGGTGTATGATCTAGACTTATAATCAACTTGGGGGGAACAGCTAAACTTGGTTTCGTAGCCAAACTGCTACCAAGGAGAGGTTGAGGAAGACCGTTTCATGTTACAGGTCATACACCATAGCAAGACTGAGCACAGCAACAAGACACAAGGTAGTTATACTGCATCAGCGAGGTCTCTCCCAGACAGAGATTTCAAAGCAGACTGGGGTTTCAAGACGTGCTCTAATAACAATTTTGAGGAAAGCACAAGGAAACGGGCAGCGTTGAGGATCATAGACGCAGTGGTTGACGAATGAAAGTTAGTGCGGCAGATGAAAAACACAGGAGGCTTATTTCCCTTCGAAATCAGAAGATTTCCAGCAGTGCCACCTGCTCAGAACTGGCAGAAACCAGTGGGACCCAGGTAAACCTATCTGTCTGGAGAAGGCTCGCCAGAATTGATCTTCATGGAATCGTTGCAGCCAAAAAGCCATGCCTCCGACATGGAAACAAGGCCAAGCAACTTAAATATGCAAGAAAACACAGGTGCTCTGGATGAATGAGTCAAAATGTAAAGTATTTGGCTGTAGCAGAAGGCAGTTTGTTCACTGAGGGGCTGGAGCGCTGTACAATTATGGGTGTCTGCAAGTGTTCCTTCAAAAACTGTGTGCAAGTGTACCCAGAAGAATTGATGCTGTTTTGAAGGCAACAAGTGGTCTCACCAAATATTGATTCGATTTACATTTCTCTTCTGTTCATTCACTGCATTATTAATTGATAAAAATAAATTAATACATTTCTTATATAACACCTGTTACCTAGTGACCCACACAAGTTACTGAAGTAAAGGCTTGACTCCAAATCACCCTTTTCAGGCGGTGCAAGGAGCAGTGTTTTCTATTTGGGAGACAGTAACTCCCTTTGTCGTGGACTTTGGGCATGTTCTTTTTGCAGAACATTTTCATGCTCAAAAATGCTTCATAACACAATAAAGGAAAGGCAAAACCCCCAAAAGTCACTGGTTCCCTTCCCTCTGAAACCTGAGAGGGCTAGCAAGTTGAGAAATCTTACTGTAATAAATGTAGATAAAATGATAAAAATACAGTCAGAGGAGTTCCTTTCAGGTGAAGAATCATAAACTGTTCGATGTTCTGCCTCATGAAAAATGTTGCATATATGTGATGATATCTAATATCAGCCAAAGCATAACGGTGGAAAATAGGAAAAAATACCAAAATTGTAGTGAAGTTAAAGGAGCTACTGGTCTTCACAGCAAAAACACACACCTGTTAACTGTTCCAGTTTTAAAGACAATAATAGGTAAGAAATAACCCAGTTCCAAAGTGCCTAACCTCAAAAGATTTATTCTGATTCCCAGAATCAGACAAATGCATATGGACTCATCTCAAGCAGAATGAGCCATAACATTTTGTTGTTGTTCTGCACAGAACAATCTGATTTTACCCAACTGATGACATTTTTTTCATAAAAATATTATTTTCCGGGAAGATTGTAATCTTAAGGCCATTGACAGAGCTGTCATATTTGACAAGCTGGGATTGAGAATGTGTTGGAGGAGGCGAAGACCAATCACAGTTCCCTACCCTATCGTTTTTGTGCTGTTTTCAGAAAAAAAAAGTTTTTGTTTTAAAGCCCTGGTCCCAGAACACCTGGGTACGCGTGGACTAGGCCGCAGACTCCGGTTAACTGTGTTGGGCCTGTCCGATGTAATCTGTTGTAATTATGATATATTGGTAAAGCCACTTTTTTTAAAAAGCAAATTAGTTATTTTGCCAAAATAGTTGTAAAGGAAATCAGACCTTTCTCTCCGCTACACCATAGCTTCAGGAAGATTCATGAGCTTCCAGTACTCTGTGTGAGTCACGATTCCAGATTCAAAGGTTTAATTATCACATGCAATTAGACAAGTGCAGAAGCAGTGAAATGATATTGCAGCCACTCCGATGACTGTGCAAAAACAAAAAAAATAGTGCAACCAGAAAATGAAATTTAACCAAGAAAATAAAACTGAAAAAGTTTGAATAAAATAACAAATTTAGATAGAAAAAAATATATATATACATATTATAAACAAGAAATAGATATTGATAACAAAGACAAAAGTATTCACAGAAATTAAGAAGACTGTGCAAAGTGGCAGGGTGTGTATGCATGTGTGTAATTTATGGTGTGTGTTGAGTGTGTGTTATATTGGTTTATGGGAGTTTATTGTCCGAATGGCCTGAGGGAAGAAGCTCTTCCTCAGACACTCAGTCCTGGCCATGACACTGCATAGTAGGGGTGGGTATTGGCAAGAACCTCACGATGCACTACGTATCACGATACTTTGGTCACGATACAAAACTATTTCATTCAAAACAGCCTCTCCATTTTATTAATTCCCATGAAATTCCGGGCAGTAATATTCTTTGTCCAGCTCGTTGTTCTTGCTATCTGTCTTAACTTTGAAGCCAAAGCTCTTCCAAACGTCAACTTTAAATTGCGGAGGCGTTGTTAACTTGCCATCCATTTTGCAAAGACCTCAGCCACTCTCTCTACTACAGAAATACACCCGCCGCACAGCAGAGCCGCTCTTCGGTGATATATCGATATTTTTGCCCACCCCTACTGCATAGGCACTTACCAGAAGGCAGCTTCACAAATAAGATGGAAGATGTGAGTCTGAACGGTAGAAGGAGTGTACTTACAAGTAAGGCCTAGTTAGGATAGGGTCAAAATAGCATGAAGGACATGGTGAGAAATGACGGAGAAATGGTTGTTGTGACGAGATTATGCTCCAAACAAACCGCTGGCAGAGTGGAGACCCAGGAGATGTGCTGTTCAGAGTCAACAAACCTTTTATAAACTGAACATGTGTCTTGATGTTATTATTCAGGAGTGGTGGATGGTGCTCCCTACAGCATGATAACCGACTTCCCCTGGCTGAAGGCTCTAAAAGCAGCTGATCCCAACAGCTATGCCCGCTATGACTTTGAGGACGATGAAAGCAGTAAGTGCATCTATCTGTCCCATCAGCAGTTACTCCACATGGTTTTTCCCTAAATGTTCACAATTGTTAGTATTTACCAGTTGGTACAATTGTTCCTGTAACAGAAGGGATATAAGTGAATAAGCACTTCAAATGTTTTGCTCTGTTTTGTTTTGTGTTAGCCACCATCTATGCCCCACGGCGTAAAGGGCAGCTGTCTGCTGACATCTGCATGGAAACCATTGGGGAGGAGATCTCAGAGCGCCGACAGAGCAAAAGAGGAGTGTTTGAGAGAGTGGTGGTCCTTTTCCTGCATCACTGTGATACACCAGGAGAACCTGTGGATGATGACTACATCTAGATACCACAAAAAACTACTGTCTCCTCCTTCACATACAGAGGGATCCCAGCAGACAACCGTCCTGCTGATGCAGTGCCTTAGTTCCTGACTGTGAAATACTTGGATGAATCAGACACTGACATTGACATCGGACAGTGGAAGTGGTTAAAACTAAACATGTTGAAGATACTTTGCGAAAAACTCTTCCAAGGATGGTAAACTTTGATTGGGTTTCTTTTTTTCTTTTTGAAGGCGTAGACAGTTTTCACCCTTAAAGTTACAATGGGAAAATAAATGGCTAATCCTAAGTGTGTTTGGAACATTTGGATAAGGTTCATGTCACATAGCAGTTGCTGATTTTCTTTTTTTCTGAGAACAATTTTAGGGAAGGACTAAAAGAAAAGGCATTGGGTTACACATGTAGTTTCCAACACAAATTATGGCTAAAATGGTTGATTCAGTATAATGTACAATTTAATTTGGGGAATGAAAGTATTGGAGGTAGTTGGGAATAAAGGCCCGTCTCTGAAGGCCCTCGGCCTCCCCAGATGTCTGCATAGCTTGCGTTCTCAGCTGCTTCACTTTTGTAAGCCTCAGGAACACACAGAGATAGAACTATGCTCTGGTGTGGGTCTGATCTTTCATCTGTCCACTGCCACAGTCTGCCGCTCTCTGTTCCACTCATGACCAGTCACTGAAAGAAACGGTTTTGGACAGAAATGTCAAAGTAAATACAGAGTTTAATTTAGTTCCCCTTATGAGAAATCTGTTGATCAGTTCTGACCTTTCTCAGTGGTCAAACAATGTTCTCACTTGGATACTTCAGCAGCTTTATTCTTTTCTTGTCAGTGTTTGTCATATTTGGTATTAACCACTGCAAGTTTTAAAAAAAAGTTGAGGACCATGAGTAAAACTAGAATTGAGTTCAGCGATATGCCTTTTGAGGAGTATAACATTTAGAATAAATGCAGAATTCTGACTTTGTCAGTATGAAGATGATTTTGTCGCTCAGACCTTTGACTCCGCCCTCAGATATCTGAAATGATTCTAAAAACATTTTTCCATGAGGCTCTACTCTTACTCCCTTAAAGGGATTGTAAAAGGAAGGATAGGTCAGAGTTGTCATGCATAAATTCATACAGTGTGGGTCAGTTGGGTACAAAAGAGGATTGGACAGAGAAATAATTCAAAATGGAGAAATCAGAACAGTACAGCAAACAGAGACATAACACTATCAACAACAAGTTTTTTCTGTGATGCCAAAGATGGGAACTGTGACAAAAGTGTATAAATGTAGTTGAAGGGTGACTGTCAGTAAAGAACTCGCCTTTGTTTAAAGCAGCTGATGCTTCAGCTTGTCTCAGGGTGTTTCACTGCTTCTTGAAATAATCTCCTTATTCAAGTCTGTGTGATTGTAACATGAATTAAATTTTAAAGCGTTCAGGAATTTTAAACTTCTTTTCATTGCTAAGGGTTACTAGCCGTAAAGCTAGCTTTTTAAAGGTTGGTTTATACAATGTTTTTCTTGTCATGTACAGCAGTCGTTTCCAGAGACCCAGCATGAAGACATTAACATGCACATACTCTGTTACAGTCACAGTGCTAACCAAGTGGCAAGAGGAAATGAACTGATTTCAAAGTTTAACATTTTGAAACAATTTGTTTACTGATCTGATGAAGTCACTAGTGGGTCAAGTATTTTATAGTAGCTTCACTCGCGGCTAAGCCAATCATAATCAAGGACCAGAACAAATACTTTTATAGGGAAACAAGGCTATTCCACTGAAAAAAATAAAATAATGTCTCTGTTACATTCCCCCAATTTGATTGTCTACCACTGACAATGGAATCTATACTTACATTCTACTGTAATATTGCAATCAAAATGGTTCTGTCAGTGGTTTTACAGGTGGGTATGTAGTTTTATACAAAAAGCACAAAGGCAGTTCAATCATTATTAAGTAACATCTGGTGTTTCAATAAAGTTGAAAGTATATAGTCACAAATACCCACAAAAAATGTATTGAGCTTTCCAGGCTATCTGACGAGTCAACAGTAAATACACTGCTAAAAAATATATCAATCTGTCCATTTAGGCCGCACAAGTGATCTTGAATCAGTTTCACCTGCTTTGGTGCAAATGAAAGTGACAACAGGTGCAGTGGAGAGGCAAAAGCAAGACAACCCCCCAAAAAGGGAATGGTTTTACATGTGGTGGCCTCAGACGATTGCTCTCTCCTGATACTTCCTGACTGATTCTTATGTAATGTCACAACATTTATTGCCGTCCAGAGTTGCAATAATTTTTGCAAAGATCTTGGATTGATGATGGGAGAGTCGGACCACTGTGCAAAGGAAACCCCCAGGCAATGTTCCCTAACAGTTCCTTAAAGGTTCCCTAAAGGCTATTTCTGTAACCTTTATAAATGAATGTTACAAAAGCCCTTATGGCATTTTTAAATATACAACTGCCAACTGCGTGGCAACCAGGATTTGCATTTTCACCAGAACTGGGCTCCCTGCATGAAGGTGTGTCTTAAATAAATGATGCGCTCGTCTTGATCTGCACGGTGTTATCAGAGAATCACAGCTAACAAAGTGACTCTGTTAGCTCAGTTACAAACAAGTTTCATTTCCTATAACTTTTTTTTTTTTTTTTACAAAAAGAGCCCCCCACTATTTGGTCATTTTAACGTTTTTCCTATAAAGCAGCAATACAAGAAAAGGTTGCATTTTCGGTCACCAGCACAACTCCTGAACAGCTGAGAGCGAACACGACGATACAGTGATACGCAGCAGATGTTTGAAAGAACAAACGGGATGAGAGAAACTCAGTTAGAAGCTACAAAAGTACTGAGAGTCGCAGTAAATGCAAAAAGGAATTACCGCAAAATTAACAAGCCAACCGCGGAGCATGGTAGGCCACCGTCATAAACACATCAAGTCACTTCACCTGCCTCAAAAAAAAATCTTTTTAGAAAAACTCACTTCATGTTCAGACAGAAACAAAGGCAGGTGCACTGCCACCTAAACCAAATGTTACTTAGGCCCTTTTGGGAGCAATTCCACTAAAGGAATAAGGAGAACCAGCTAAATTAGATTAGGCAATTTGTAAAATCTGCACCAGAAAGACTGCTGTTGACCAACCATTTTGTCTGTGTGTGTGTGTGTGTCCACTGGTAGAAATAATAAATTCAATTTTCTATTTTTCTCTTCGACATTCCACAAAGTGGAAATAAGAACAGTTACTCCAGAATCCTCGTTATACATTTATTTGACAAATGAAAACGGAATTTGAGAAAAATGTATTCAATTTTCCAATGTTTCTGTTTCAAAGAATCCAAGTGCAGCTGACACAAAGCAGATACAGACATCAGGACTGTAGAAACAGAGCAGAGCTGACTGTACACTCTGTTCTAATTCTGGTTCCACTAGTCTCTGTTCTTCCTGCTTTGACAACAGCCAGATGGAGTAACAGTCTCAGGCTCTGTGTCACACACACACACACACACACACACACGCACAAAATATGTTCCAGTGCTCCAGTTCAAATCAGCGCTGCTGTCAGTGAATATGTAAACAGAATTAAACTGCCCACTGCCTTCTGTCAACCTGCACAGCATCCACTGGACTTCAGGTCCTGATACTGTGTCTTCACAGCATGGGCTCTGATCTGAGGATTAGACTGTAGTCATAGAAACATGTCGGAGGTCAATATCTCAATGTCATGTGTTGATTACACTGAAGAAAGGGCACCGTTAGAGGTCAGAGGTCTCTGTAGGAGAAACGTCTGTTGTTGAAATAAGGTCTCAATAATCATCAGTCACATAACAACATACGGCATGTTGCACCTTAGATGTTTTAAGAGGATGTAGAATGTAGACTGAGTCAAGTCAAGAGCACCCATGGGAGCACACAGCTTTGTCCTCGACTGTTTTATCAAAAGCCCCTTCAAGAAGTTTCTACTTGTTCTTGTTCTACTTGCAACTCGTGTTTTGAAAATCTAATAGCTGATCATGTGTACGAGCTCAGCTCTGTTGGTCCCTAAAATATGGGTGTTCATTTGCTTCAATCTTAATTCCATTAAAAAATCTGTCGCCAGGCGGACAGAGAGAGACCAAATCAAAACCCCTTCTGCACGAGTTCCTTCTTCATTGATTGACCCCAAGACCTTATTGTACCATGGTGACGCATACACACACACACGCACGTACGCACACACAGACTCACAAGGTGAAGACATTGCCATTACACATTTAAATGAATACAGAGAAATATTTTAATTTGATTTAGGTGCAATTAATAATATATCAAATAATGAATTGAGCCTTTTATGTATTTTAGATTTTTTGGGAGTTTCAGTCCTCCATGGGGATTTGGTGTATTTAACAAAATACTTACCACTAAATTTAAATGAAATGTGCAACAACATGACACAGTTTAATTCACCAATCATTTAAGTAACTGACACCGCTGTGTTGATGCAGACAGAGATATAGATGCAGGTGTCTTCACATTTTCTATTATTGAAACCACACATTTCGAAGAATGTCCAGTCTTGGTGGATATGTTGGCTCCTGAGAGGACTCTATACTTGAGTACACTCCGCTGCTGGAGGTGACTGGGACCAGCAAAGAGCCACAAAGGAAACTCTGCCTGGAAGACCTAGTTCAGTGCCAGAAAGTCCCTTCAAATGTTGCTGTCTGCTTTTAACATCACTCAGACATCTTTAGTCTTGTACTTTGCATGTAGTGCCACAGCCAGATGGAGTAAAGTATCAGTCTCTGTTTCAGTCCTGATGTGGAGTCATTTCATTGTCCATTTAATAAAGCTAATGCAAGTGAAAAAGAGTGAATGTGTAGGGCTGTGTCAATGCTCGGTTGCCATCCCTCTAATAGCCCAGTCTTGTCAGCTGCTGTAAACACTGAACCATCTCCAAACATTACCTTATTAAGACATAGGAGACTGAACAGAGAGGAGAGTTTGAAGCTGGTTCATACCTGCCCCCCCTCACACACACACACACACACACACACACATCTTAGTGATGCATGTACTTTAGTGAGGGAAAAGAAACTGTATTATTAATACAAACGTTCAGAAATATTGCTTGTTCACAGTATTCAGTCTGACTGCTGAGTACTATTTTTACTCGTTAGTCTTTAAAATGTGGCTGTGACATAAATCTGTAGCCATATTAAACACCCGTGATTATACCCACAAAATAAACAAAAACATCTCTGGTATGGGAGTGTCCTGGGCAAGACAGTTTCGGACAGAATTAGATCAACTACGGAGATGAGAGTTGAATCTTAAAGACTATGTATACCTGATGGTGTGGTATATGTGTTGCCTTCACTCTCCACATCTTCTCCGGCTCTTCTTTCAGCCCTTGGTATTTCTCGAGCTCCTCGTGTTTCTTCTTCTGGACGTTGCCGTAACCTGGGATTTCTGTCTGTCACCACTCTGCCTTCTTCTGATGTTTGCACCACAACTATGTCCGGTTGCTTAGCCATCACTGATCTGTAGACCTGTATCTTGAAGTCCTGCAGGATCTTGGCTTGGTCATTCACCACCTTAGGGAGTGTCTCCCATTTTGACCTACGGACTTCCAGCCCATACTCAAAACAAGTATTCCTGTACTCTGTGCCAGCCACTTGGTGAAGGCACACCGTGGAACCCCCTTTCTGCCTGCATCTTACAACCCGCTGTTCTTACAACCCGATGCTCTGGATGACCCTCTCAGGGTCCTGCCTGGTGTGGTAGACCCCGGTCTCAATCGATCTTGTTCTGAGCGCTTGTTCCTGTGCTGCCATGATCTTTCAGTGTCTTTCAGTCCAGCTTTTTCCAGCCACTGGTAGGTTATTTCCATATCAGCTACCTCTGTCAATGGTATATACCGTGCAGGGGTTTGTCTTTCCATTATGTTTCCTGCTGCTGTTCCTTCTCCTCCTCACAGAGTTTCTGCTGCCTGCAGTTCATCACTTAGGGTCATCTTCCTGATGTACCCATGGATTTCTGTCGTTTCATCCTGGACAGTGTCTTTGACGCTCACTGGTCCAAGGCCTCCTTTCTTCTGCTTAGTGTACAACCTCTGGACACTGGGCTTTGTTCTAACCAATCAACTGACTTTTCAGGACTTACCTTACTCTATGTAGGTGTTTGACTGTGGTTGTTTTCCAAGCGACCTCTTCATGGTTTCCATTTGCTTGAGGGACCCCAAGGAATATAGGAATATTAAATATGAAATCATAAAAGAGAGATAATTTCCAATAACATAATACAGTTTAGAAAAACTGCTAGCCCTAGCACTAGCGCAGTCAGCCACAGTAACCTGTTGTGTGACTTGGTCAGCAGTCCTTTTGTTCCAGTTGTTTGCCCTGCTGGCCCACATGCCTCCCCAGCCACCTTCACAGGGATTAACACTCTATGCTAGTGATATGGGAACAATGTTGCAATGTCAGCTCAGCATAACCAGCCACTGTTTGCTGTTTACCTGGAGCCAGAGCTTCCGACATAGAGGATAATCTTAAGGTGCGAGCGTCATGCAGGGAGAAAAACAGGGAGACCGCCAGCTACAGCAACACTGCAGCTCATGCTAAATCTGGACATGGCTGGTCAATGTGAAACATGCTGAAACCAAATATTTTCCCACCATTAAAGCTGGGGTTGGTAATCCTGTTCAGAAACATTTTTTATGATATGTGTATAAAACCTCTTTAAATCCAGACAGCAATCAAAATGTCAAATGATTTGGGGGGGAAAAAAGGAAAAACACATCCATGGTCTCTGACAGCGACAGGGCTGTAATAGCTTCATCCAATCATGACTATTTACATGTGTTCCAAAAATGTAAATAAACGAAAGAGTCCTACTTAATTCACTTGTTATTATCAGTGCAACACGTAAAGTGTAAGAAGTGTTAAGGGTTGGCTGTTTATGCTGGAAGTGTAAAGAAAAGGCATTTATCATTTTCAAGATTTTGTTCAAACAAGTTAGAGATAACGCAAAACAAGGAGGAAATACAGAACGACGAAGAAATAAGTGTCCGGCAGAGTTCCAGCACTTGATGTGATTGCTCCAAATGTAGACCTCAAATTCTAGCCTGTAAAACAATAGATGAGCAACATGATTAGATATATTTATGGAAAAGGGCATGACTGTAAAAATATACACTTTTAATTGTTAATACTTTAGACATACTGGACAAAACTGTGCAGATGTCCCAGCTTATATGACTTTATGACTAAAAAATTTGATCAAGTGACAGTTAGTCTTGACAAATGTGTTATTATAATGTAATAATAATGTATAATGTGTTCTAAGTTTAACTGTTAGTCATCATGGAGTTACATTTGATCCAAACCTTTCTTTTTATCAGCATATAACATTTTTTTTTTTTTTTTTCAAGATTATATTTGACTACCTGACGCAACAAAGCTAAAATCAGGTCCTTCCTGTCCATGGCTGATGCAGAAATCCTAAATCATGCCTTTGTTTCATCCAGACTTGTTTGTTGTAATGCTTGTCGGTTCTGCCACGAAAAGTCTTCAAGTGGTTCAGGATGCTGCAGAGTCTTACCTCGAGCAATAACATTTGATCATATTTCAGCAATCCTAACGGCACGTCCTTGACTTCCTATTCAAGTCAGATCAGACTTTAAGATGCTGCTGATGACTTACAAAATTGTAAACGAGATTGCCCGTCAACTTGTCCAACCTCATAAGTTCAGCGTCCTAATTGATGAGAGAATAACGACATCCAGCAAAACCTGCTTCGTTTTCATCCGCATCTCATTCCAGAAAGAGCTGGAACCAGGACGGCAGTCTGCAACAGAGCATTAAGTAGGCTATTGTGCAGGCTCTGCTGCTTGTATTTGCTGCGGAGTGAACACATGTTGTCGAAAACAGGAAAATGCCAGGTGCTATTCCTTCAAGGGAGTGAAAATCTGTGTATAGATTATGTGTATATTAAGGTGTAGAAATCTGTGTACACACAAAACAGGAAACATGCGTAAAGAATCATTTTGTCAGATTTACAAAGCCCTACGTACGGCGGTTCAGCGCCGCATGCTGATGAGGTGGCCAGTCGCTCCTCAAATCCTCACCACTGAGGCTCACTCAGCAATGGGAAATCAGATACTGCTATCTGCACATCTTAAAGTGAAACTCTCGCCAAAATGCAACCTAGGCTTTATTTGTGAATGTATATGAGTCAAACCTTCGTGTAAAAGCATAATTACGATGAAAGAGGCACTTTTAATTTTGACCGTATTTTCGTTTATGGCACAAACTCATTTTCAATGGGAGTGCATGGGGCACTTTTACGCTAGCATCAAAATCACTATTTTTAAAACACTAAGAAGGCTCGACACAACATGAAACTTTGCTCGTAGTATCACCAGGGTCTCTACACATGAACACGAGCATTGAGAACATTGTTTGTGTACACAGAGTTTACTAAAAAGTAAAAAAGTTTTTGAACGACTCACGTTAGCAGTAGCTATGTGTGGAGACCCTGGTGAGCACCTTCCGATCACTAGACGACCCGCTCTACCCACTGAGCCACAGCCGCCCCACTACCTTTAGAGCTTCCCACCAAAATTGAAATTGAAACTTCCCCTGTATCAATAAAAGCTAAATAGTCATTTATTAAGGATGAGCATTTTTAAAAGAATTTTTTTGTCATGGTTATGGACTCCATGTTATTGTTTCGATGTGTTTTTCCTGCGTCTGTGTGTCTGAGTCTCCTGCAGAGGCTGGGTGTTGCGTCCTTGAGTGCTGGGATCTCCTGCGGCTCGCTCACCTGCAGCCCATCTACTCATCAGCGAAGAGGCCATTGCCTGGTCCCTTGAAGACAAGTCCTGTAACACTAAGGTGGCTAAGAGCTGGAAGGTAACATGTGACAGTGTCAGGGGAGATGGCCAGTGTTCTGATATCTCACAGGAGAAGCAGTCTGCCACAGCAGAGCAAGGCTATAGGGGAGCTAATTATTATGTTGACAGAGGGTCTGGCTCTCAAGGGAAAATATAACAAAGGCACAGGTAGCACGGCTAGATGAAGGCCCCACAGAGGATGGGAAGCCCATTTACTACAAATGTAAAGGCGTGAGACATATCACAAGGGAGTCACACAGCGTAAACCAGGAGTCCAGCCTACTACCACAAGTGCGTCTGTTCAGGGAAACTAGCTGGCTTGGATGCCAAGAGCCAGGCACTCCGAGGTGAGACTGAGGGCTCTTAACCGTGAGCAGTTTATTGAGCGGGATGGTGAGTATTGGGAAGTTTCAGTCCCGATTGTGAGGCTCCAGTTAAATGCCTGTTGGATACATGGAACCAGGTTAGCACCATTTCTGAGTCTTTCTTCAGACAGCACATATGAGGGAAAGAGGAGGATGTGTTCCCCACAGCACAGTGGCTCAAGTTGATCGAGCAAACTCTTTCCTGATTCCCTACTTAGGGTCTCTTGAACTAGATGTGGAGGCCATGGGGTCAAACATATGTGAGGGTGTTTTCCAGTAATAATACATATGCCTTGTTTGCTACTGTCGACAGGCGAGGGTTCAGTGATTCATCAGTAATGAATAACTATAGGCCCATATCGATCCTTCCAATTTTAAATAAAATCTTTGAAAAGCTGTTTATCAGCTGAACAATTTTTCTAATAATAAATGGCTGTTTTGATGTCTTCCAATTGGGATTTCGACCACACCACAGCAATGAGGCCGCTCTTGTCAAGGTCCTCAATGACATTTATTTCAACAGAGACAGTGGCAAAATTTCAGTCTTAGTATTACTGGACCTCAGTGCTTCATCTGACACGGTTGACCACAATATACTACTGGACGTACTGGGTGGGACTCTCTGGTACGGCATTAAATTGGTTTAAATCCTTTCTTAATGATAGCGGTTACTTTGTGTCTATAGGGAATGACACATCTGAGCAGATGATGTGTACGGTGTACATCAGGGCTAAATTCTGGGTCCTTTGCCATTCAACATTTACACGCTCCCTCCAGCTCAGATGATGGAAAACAACAGAATATGTTACCATACTTATGCAGAAGACACACAAATTTACATAGACACATCACCAGGGGACTACAATCCCAAACAAACACTGAGTTAATGCACTGAGTGTTCGACTGAAATAATATTTTAATACATTTTCTGGAAGTTCTGCTCAGCTTTAATCGGCAATGTTGAAAACAGATCTGCTTCCAGTCCCCTGATTCAAAACTGTATGCACCTCATATCTGAAACAAACTTCCAGAAAACTGCAGGTCTACTCCAACTCTCACCTCTTTTAAATCAAGGCTGAAGACCTTTTTGTTTGCTGCTGCCTTTCATTGAGACAATTTTTAGGCATTGAACTGCACTGTGACTTTTATTCTTTAGTCTTGTCTCTTTTAAACCTATTCTATTTTATCAAATTTTCCTATATTTTAACGTGCTTTAATGTTTTGTTTCAATGTATTCTTACTTGTTTTTAATGTATTTTAAATGCAATTTGGCTGTAAGTTTCCAAATTGTGCTATACAAATAACATTTCCATGCTTTGCTTTGCAGTTTGTCTATTTAATTAGTTTCTATTGCAGAGCTTGCAGGGTTGTTTGTACTATTTTAATGTCTCATCTTTTAATAAACAGGGTCATTTGGCTGACAGAGGGGTTTGTGGTTTGACTGTGAATGAGATGAGAAGGAAAGGGTCAAGGTCTGTAATCATATAATCAGAAGTACTGTGGCCAAGAGGAAAGCAGAAAGTGAATTTACCCACACTGCCTCCCGTTCCCTATCACTGACAGAATACAGACTGTGGGGAAGAGTGACAGTGTGACAGAGGGGTGATCATAGGATCAGACCTTAAGGAGGACTCAGCTCCCACACACAAAGTTCTATTGTGGATGAAACCTTGTGTTTTGCTCAGCTAACATGTTTGCACATAACAATCTATCTATTGGTCCACTGTCCCATCTAGTTCTTCCCTTTCTTTTTCTCTGCATCCTCCTCCCTCCTTCCCTCTCTGCATTGACAATCACAAAAACACATTTGATACCTGGGGCTTAGCACTGTGAAGTTACAAATAGTCAGCAAATAGTAGCTGATTTGGTATCATAACTGTGCAGTCTTGACTTCCTCTCCACCTGGTTCTTGCTCTCTCTCTCTCTCTCTCTCTCTCTCTCTCTCTCTCTCTCTCTCTCTCTCTCTCTCTCTCTCCCTGTCCTCGTCTCTCCTTCTTTGTGCTGTTGACTAAAAGACACACTTAACAACAAGAGTAATTCTAATATAAAGAGGTAGGAAGAAGGGGGACAGTCCCTATCAATATATTACATTGTTCTGATTGAAGATTGGGTTGCTGTGGGTAATCAAATCAAATCCCGACTCTCAGCTGAGCCTGGCTGTTCTGCAGAGAAAGAAATAATGTATGTAAATCTATAGAAAAACAGACATTTCTTAAGGGTCATGTAGCAGATGTCAAATTCATCCATAATTATTCATAATTAGTTGTTGTCAATTTGAGGAACATCTTCGGGGCAGTAATCTTGTAACATAATGAGTAAAAACATTTAAAAGTAAAGGTACCCAACACTGCCCCCCCACTAACCCCTGCTTGTTTCCCTTTCTGTTCAACATCTAGTCTCCTCTCACTTTATCCTCTTCTCTTCCTGTCTTTCGTCCTCTTTCTCTGCGCCCTCCCTTCCTCTCTTCACATCCCCTTTGTTTCACAGCTTCAGTCTCCTTTTCCTTCTCCTCCTCCTCCTCCACTCCAAACTCGACTCCCCTCTCTCACTCCCTCCTCTTCTCTGTTTACCCCTCTGTCTCTCCTGTCCATTCATCTTTCCCAGACAGACTCAACAGGTCACTGGTTGAGACTTCTTGGTTCCTCTGACATCACTCATGTTTAGTGGGGGCATTCCCTGGCGGAGAGCCCGCCCCCAGTAACCATAAAAGGTAACAGTGGAACGCATGGCTTGGCAGTTCATCTGCCTTATAAGAGAAACACACACAGAGAGCAGACGGTGTCCCACACTGATGAAGCATCATCTTTTAGTCTGGTTCGTACCTTAGCGAACTGTGAAAATAGAGAAGGTGTTAAAGAAAGTTTAGATTTTTTTTTTAGCTTTTTAAAAGATGCCGGTGGGTAAACCTGCTCCCAGCAAGGAGATGACCGGCAGCGGAGACCTCACAATCCAGCAGTGAAGCCTACCAGCTGCTGCAGATGACAGCTCCAAACAGCAGCTCTGCTGACCTGAAGCAGAAGACTCAATAAGGTATGATCATGTTACTAGTTCTTTTGTACATTTTAGTCATTCTACCTAAAATCATGTACACATTCATTATCTTATAATGTGTGAGGCTTGGATTAAGTGAGGGCTTTGGCAATCCATAAAAAAAGAGAAAATTCTGCACAGCATTTCAACACCCAGACATCCCCTCTTGATGTCCACTGGAGGCTCTCTACATCGTGTGATTTTGACTTGTCCTTGATGAAAGTTAACAATTATGACCAGTGAAATCTTGTGGCGTCACTCAAAAACACTGTTCCCATGACTCACTGTCAGATTTGTCCACTGATGGCTACATTTCAAAGTCAACATTGGCAGTAAATTAGGACAAACTCTCACAATTTGACCTCTGTAAGAGGTAAGAGCCACCGCATTATCGCATGAAATGAAGACGTGATGTTTTGGCCAGTGCCAACATTGTAAGTGTCTATAGACATACATGTGATATTACAACACCAGAGTATATATATTTATGCTATATGCCATTTTCTTACAGATGAAGTAAGGCAATGACTTGTCTCAGCTTGTTTATTTTAACATTAATTACACAATTTGACCTGCCTCAAAACTTATATCTCATAGTCTGACAAATATAACCAGTATTTTTACTAAACCCATCTGGCACAGTGTATCATGCAGTGCACATGTAAGATTGTTGTTTTCACACGGTGTGCATGGAGCCTAGAGATAATGGACTTAACTCAAGCAACTTTTAAGTCAGTGCAATCTTTTGTAGACCACAGGAGAGTGAGAGCAAGTCAAAAGAAATGTGGAGGGTCAGAAAAAATGTACGACATTATGGTATACTTTGATAAAATGTTCAGAGGTCATGAAGAGTGTTACTGACTCAAATAAGCTGCCACAGTGCTTGTTCAGAACGCACTAACCCGAATCCAAAAAAGTTGGAATTCTGTGTAAAATGTAAATAAAACAGAATTTGATCAAATAGTGACACTTGACAGTTCGATACAAAACAATGACAATATATATAATGTTTCATCTTCACTCGTTTTCGAAAATCTATGCTTATTGTGAATTTGATGGCAGCTACAAGTTTAAAAAAACGTTTGGCCAGAGGTAACTTCTAACTGATGTAGAATGCTCCAAAAACAACCTGTTTGGAACATTCCACGGGTAAACCGCTTCACTGGTGACAGGTGATCAGTATCATCGTTGGGTGCGAAAGAGGCATCCTTTAAAGGCACAGTCGTTGACTTAATAGGATGGGGCGAGGCTCACCTCTTTGAGAACTACATGATGTTAAAATATAGAAAAGTAAAATAAAATAAAAAAATCCACATAAGGCCAGGAAAACTTTGTAAACCTGTTTGTTTGCAAATGACCGTGTTCTGTTTTAATTTACATTTCACACCTCGTCCCAACTCTGTGGAACCTGGGATGTAAACAGGACTGTAACTGTGCAGCTGTCTGGTTCACTCTTTTAAGAGTTACATCAAAATGCCATTTTCATTTATCTTACTGAACCAGCCTGGAATGGACTTGTTTTCTGGCCACCGATTTAGAGTTTCCAAATTCACCTCACTTGGAAGGAGGAGGATCCTTGGGGAGAGTGGGGTGCAGTGTTCTCCTTAAATGGTCAAAAACAGAGGAACAATCTGATGGGAAACCCTACTGAAGTATGGCTGACATCACTTTCACACAGCATCTTATCTCACACAGTAGACCAGCATCATTGACTGGGACAGCATGAACAATAAGCAGCGGAAGTTAACCCAAGAAGAAAATCTAGAGGTGTGGAAGAAACAGACAAGGTAGGTAGACCACACACACACACACACACTGCTAACCCTAAGCTTAACCATCCCAACTAAATGCCTAACTTCAAACCTTACCATAATCATCATAACATTGAACCTGAATTGAAGTCTTAACTTCAAACTGTGTGAATTATGAATTGGTGCCCACAAAGATAGAAATACCCTAAATATTT
>CAEMYA010000265.1:261270-271402 GCA_903131615.1 Diplodus sargus
TCTCTCTCTCTCTCTCTCTCTCTCTCTCTCTCTCTCTCTCTCACTCACACACACACACACACACACACACACATACACACACACACACTTCATGACATCTCCTTTTCAATTGGGAGAATGTGAATGCTGGCAATGTTTTGTGTGCCATTCTGGTGAGTCAATGTGCATGTTTTATTCAGGTTTAATGAATTTGTGAATCTGATGCTAGCTTGAACTAGCGAACGAGAATAACGATTCACGTCAGAAAGGCCTCTGTGGTTTTGGTTTTGTATGATGTTTCTAATTCAACTATTTAGACTGTTTATATGATATACATGTTACAAATCAGAGTGGAAATCTGTGCAGCAGTCCAAACTGACATTTTTTTTCTTCAGACTTCCTCGTCCATCCCTGCGGCCCATGGTGCAGTGCTGCATCTCTGGTCAGTTGGTAGTCTGAGATGAAGCACTGTAGCTCGGGACGAAGGACAAAATTCCCAGTCTGAGCCAGGCAGCAGCATCCGGTAGGGGAGAATGATATGAAACAAAGGGCCATGAGGCAGAAAGAGACTGCACTTACAGACACTTAGAGAGGGTCAGTCAGCCAAGATTTTAGATGAGAATGGACCATTCAGGTTTTCCATTCGTGGGGAAGTTGTTTCACTTCTCATCGATTATTTTTCTCCAGAGAAAATGCTCTGGTGGTGCAGTGGTTAGGATGGCAGCCTCACAGCATAAGGGTTCGTGTTTTCAAACCTTGGCTAGGGCCTTTCTGTGTCAGCTGGCATGCTGTCCCCGGGCATCTGTGGGTTTCCTCATGGTACCCAGGTTGTGGTAAATGCCTGTGAATGGTTCTCTGGCTTTATGTTTCAGCCTTGTATTGAACTGGTAACCTGTACAGGATGTGCCCTGCCTCACCGAGAGTATCAGCTGGGATAAACTCTTGTCGCCTGCAACTCTTCAGAATATAAGCTAGTACAGACATGGATGGAACTTCTCATTAATTTCTATGAAATGAATACTATCAAATATTTACATACATATTTAGATAAATTAAGTTTACCACCTGCAATCAATCATATAACCCCATGTGCCTTATCCCATGATTTAGGTGTTTGGATTTGCATCACCAGATGAATCAGAGAAAAATAGAGAGATTTTTTTAAGGGTTCTTACGGGGAAGTATGTACAATGGGCTGTATGAAAACCACAGCTAAACCTCTGCATGTCAGGAATGGGAGCTTTTGGTGTCGATGTGATGACGAGCAGATTCCAACATTCTTATCCTCTCTCCTAGGGTCCAGTTTTCCCAGGAATCCCTTGACCTATCAGAAAAGGGGGATTCCTGGAAATACTGTTCTTGGGGGCGGGGCCTATCAGCAATTCCATGCACAATATTATACCAAAAGTAAATGTGGTTGGGCAATAATGTTCTAGGTTATCATTAATCCTGATTCATAGACTGATTTACAGTTTGAAAACAATAGAAACAAATCATTATTTTCTCAAAGCCACATCATATGACCAGATGGTTTAAATCAGTTCCCTTCCTCCATCCTCACCGCTGAGAGGCAGCAATGTCTATATTCTGTGTAAAATATATGATTGCTGTTCACTGTTGAATAAACATTTAAATAAATATTTGTATGTATTGTCAGTTATTGGAAATGAATACTACGGTTCAGGATTAGAGTGGGGTAGAAAACAGGAGTAATTAAATAATTTGTTCAAATAAGAATGCCAATGTCAAGAACTGAGGTAGTATCAGCAAAATGTACTTTCAGTATCAAAAGCAAAAGATTGACTGTATTTTTGTTTTGGCTCAAACTCATTTTCAATGGGAGTGCATGGGGCACTTTTCACATCAAAATCGCTATTTTTAAAACACGGCTCGACACAACATGAAACTTTGTTCATAGTATCACCAGGGTCTCTACACATAGCTCAACTGAACCACGTACACTCGACCCAGACGTGTCAATCCCCGAGTACTTCTGGGCTGCCATGACGACGGCTAGAGAAAGAAGCTACTGCTAACATGAGTTGTTCAAAAACCTTCTTTTTTGTAAACTCTGTGTACACAAACAATTTTCTCAATGCTCGTGTTCATGTGTAGAGACCCTGGTGATACTACGAGCAAAGTTTCATGTTGTGTTGAGCCTTCTTAGTGTTTTAAAAATAGCGATTTTGATGATATCGTAAAAGTGCCCCATGCACTCCCATTGAAAATGAGTTTGAGCCGAAAACGAAAATGTGGTAAATCTTAAAAGTGCCTCTTTTGTCATTATTATGCTTTTAAACGAAGGTCTGACTCATATACATTCACAAATAAAGCCTAGGTTGCATTTTAGTGAGAGTTTCACTTTAATTGTTAACACATGCATCAATGTAAAGGCAGCATTTTACTGTTGAAGCTTCTCCAGGTGGAGCTACTGTTTTACATTCAGTTAGCTTTACTCCTGCGGTTCCCAATTTAGTGGTCAGCCAGTCTCCAGTGGTTTTGTTACTGGAGACTGATTACATGGCTCTGAATTTCAACACATTAATTTGTATAATTGTGAAATGTAAATAATTTATGTTTAGAACTTGGTCCTGGACACATGCTGCACTGTCGGATCAAAACAGTCCAGTTTGATTGATTTGGATTTGTTTCAAATGTAATACAATGTTTTTTCATTACAAATGACATCACCCTAACAGTTTGAAAATCTTTGAATTTGAAAATGCTTAGTGTGTGTGTTGACAGAGTTACTTCGTGTCCTTCACACTAAGGGGTGTAAAGTTATTAAAGGTGCAGTCAATTTACCAGTTGCCTGTCATGCATGTACATTTTTGATAAAGATTGGACACTGTGTGAAGCAGTTGATTGGCACTTGTTTTGTCCACTATTTGGCTCTCTGTTCCTGTAAATTCTGCATTAACTAAATAATGTCTATTAAACAATACTTACTTCCTGTTGCCAGTAGATGGCATACAACCAGGCTTGGGCAGTAATGAAATACATAGAACTGTACTACACAGTTAGTATACAAAAATGGTAATTGTATGCGGCTAAAAGATTAAAAAAATAAATAAAATACAGAAAAATACAGAAGAAAGAAGTAATCAGATAACTGATACATTTAATAAATAAGGGGATTATTGTCAGTATTACGATTTGAAACAGGGCTGCCAACTGTCACACAATGACATTGAGACTCACCTTGACGGAGTCTTCTGGAGAGTTGTAAGACCTCTTTCCATTTTATGTAAATCACAATGTCTCAGGCTGGTTTCACCATCACCATGGATTATTATGATTCCCTGCATTTGGTAATGACTTATCTCTCATTCAAGTCAGGGAACTATTTCATCAAAAAAGTAAGGGGACTCATAGTGAAATGTTAATAGCACATAGATATATGAATATGTAGAACAGGGGGCTCAAGCACACATAAATTAATATGAGCATCCCTCAAAAATAATTATCAATCATTATTAGAATTTTCTTTACCCATTCCCCTGATGGAAATATTATGAAATATTTCATTTATCTAACGTATTTGCACTCAGGTCTTTACTGTATTTTGCTCATTCATTTCCGAGGTTTCTTTACCACTGGCACACATCACAGGGCTGCCAAGTTTCACCGAAGGTTTGGAGAGAGACTACGGGGGAAGGGACCTTCAGTCTCTGATGAAAAAAATGTGAATGTTTGAAGCCAGATTTAATGTAATGTCTCATTTTAAATTCAAACGGTAGGATTGGACTGTTGTGACCAATATTTGTTCTTAACCATCAATATTTGCTTTCACCTCCATGCCAGCTACTCTCACAGCCCTGTTGGCCTCCTCATGCTGTCTCCCTCTCTGTCTTCACTCTGCATGAAATAATATCTGTAAACTGGTGACTAAAAAGAATGTTAATACACATTTGTCGTTTTTGCCAGGCTAGCAGACGTAATGGAAAAATGTTGGAGGGATTTTTATGTCGCAGCACAATTAAGACCTTTGATTCTTTGGTGTAACCCAGAATATGAAGCCAACTGGAAAAACACTGAATTATCAATATCAAGTAGACCTGTACAGTCTTTGCTGGGCTGCCCTTCTGTTATTAAGGACTAACCTGATTTCCATTATGAATGGGTTTGTTTTTCATTGAATGTGTGGTTAGACTTTGTGAAGAAATTTCATATCCAAAAAAAGAATATATATATATCCAGATTTTGACCCAGCATCCCTGGATTTAAAATATAGACAGTGGATAAGGTAAGAAATTACATCATACTCTTCATTAGTAAAGGATGGGAAACTAAACTTTCTGGACTCAAGTACAGGCTACAACAAAGAGGATTCTGGGATTTGACATCGACTTTACCTGCCTTTCATTTTATTTGGGAAATGTATCAAAGGATCTGCATAACAGGAACCGATATTTATTAAAGATCCTCATGGCAGCAAGTAAAAAAGCAATAACTAGATGCTGGCTTCTTAGAGAACCTCCCACCCTGAACCAATGGAAAAATATAATAAATGACATATACAGTATGGAACGTATAACTTTCATTTTGAGATTGCAGAAGGAAAAGGGGAAAGATTACTGGGCTAAATGGGTTACATGTTTGGCCAATGCAGAGGGTGACGGTTGAAATTGTTGTAAACACAGCTGTGAATGAAAGTATCATCCTGTGGTGAGTATTTAAGTGTATCTTTCAAAGTGACTGAATGTATGAAAATGACCTCATGTTTGTGTTATGAAAAGGTAGTATAAAATGAGAAAAAATTAGACTGTTGTGATGTCATTATTCTGTCTGTATTCAGGCAGCCCCTCCCCCCTGCCCAATTATTTTTGTAATTTAAGAACCAGTTTTCTCCAATTTGACATATTGTTCATGATGGGCCAACATTAACGGAGATTAAAAGCCATAACCATAACCAGGGCATCCCATGTACAGAGGCTTTGCCCTTGCTGCAGGAGCCCCAGGTTCGAGTCCCGGCCTGTGGCCCTTTGCTGCGTGTCTCACCCTGTTTCCTGTCATCCCTGAAGCTGTTGTATCAATAAAGCCATACAAAAAGCCAAAAATAAAGAAAGAATTGAAGAAATGTCAAGTGTGTTGTGAAGGAATGACCCACACAGTCTATAAAACCAGCTACTATCCTGTAAATCCCCTTAGTTCATGGTATCAGTTAGCTCACAAGCAAATGAGTAATTCCTGTTTTTAAATCCTCGCTCTACAATAAAATAATAAAAATAACTAAGCTGTTTGTTATTAAAACCCACCGCATTCAGCAACCTGTTACCTGTTATTATCATAACCTGTTATTCTACAGATCCACATGCAATATTTCTTTCTCTGCAAAACAGCCAGGCTCAGGTGAGAGTCAGGTTTTCATGTTACCTGACTGCATTACCCACACCAACCCAATTTTCAATCAAACAAATGTAATAAACTGATATGGACTGTCCCCCTTCTTCCTTCCTCTTTATATTAGAAACGCTCTGGTTGTTAAGAGTGTCTTTTAATGGACAGCACAAAGAAGGAGAGACGAGTAGAGACAAAGAGCAAGAACCAGGTGGAGAAGAAGTCAGGACCACACAGTTGTGATACCAAATCAGCTATTTGCTGACTTTTTTTAAATTTCACATCGGTACGCCGTGTATTGATATAGGCCACAGTTATCAAATGTGGATTCGAAGTCTTACATTTCTTTGATTCGTGAACTATTCGTTTCAGGCTGCTGTCATTTTGGAGTGAGGAGGTAGGAGGATGGAGAGAAAGAGAAAAGGAAGAACCAGATGAGATAGTGGGCAGATAGGGAAGATTGTTATAGTGCGAAAAACAATTGTTTAGCTGAGGAAACAACATGTGAAGTTCTATAGTGGGTGACACCATAGAACTTCACATGTGGGAGCTGAGCATGCCTTAAGGTCTGATCCTACAACCACCCATGATATAGCAGTCTGTTCTCTTTTATCTTTATCAAACTACATTTTTTTTTTTAGAACCTGTATTAAGTTGTGTAGGTTTGACTTGTGAATAGAAACAGCCCTCCTGACTGAGTCTCTGCCTTGACTGTCCTACTGTAAGGCAGAGGTCACTAATCGGTGGTTTGCTGTCCGTGTTTGGACCAAGACACCATCCTTTCTGGACCTGGACCTGTAACCAATAAATTATTGAGAATTATGATGTTATAAAGGAGCTGTTTTTTATGAACTGGTGCAGCTTTTTCAGCTTTTATGCTACTGGTTTAGTAGCCCCTAAGGAAACCTTTAGACCACTTGCACGCCTTGTAAATCATCCCACATGACACTACTAAGCCAAAGCCAATGAGTCTCTGTATGAAAAGTTTCCCTCACTTTTCTAGAGATTTAAATAATCAATAAAGTTAAACTGATGTGCCACGTGCGTAATTGCGTGCAGCAGTGTTAACGGAGAGGCGCACTTGTGCCGTTTCTTGTAGTGCAGGTAATGTGATGTTCTTCTCATTAACAACATGTTTTATTTCACCTACCAGCAGCCCATCTGATATTAATCACAATGTTAATGGACCGCCAAACACAGATTTCCCTCCGTGTCCATGAATATAGGCCTACCTGTGATCTGAGCATCATACACGTGTTAAAAGTCAAACGTGCAGTTTAAGTGTAATCAGTTCAGACATTTACGTGACTAAAGTTATAGTTTCTATAATTTGGACCTACACTTGGAAATTGGACTGTGATAAACTTGATTCATGGATGGGTTAAAATAAAGAAGATATATATTTTGCAGTTAGTACTCCGCATTATTTCAGCTGCTGTCTTTGTCCTACATTAAAACCAATCCTGTCCTTTAATATCTTTGAAATGGACAGCAAAAAGTTTTGCTGAATGATCACTTAATTTTCTCAATCACAAAATGTACACATTTAATAGAATAATGAAAAAAAGGGGTGTCACATTTAAACTGTATTTAAACATTCAAAGCTTATGCACTAATGGCTCCAAAAAGTCTGAAATACAAACTATCTATTGGACAGGGACCACGGACTGGCTTATGTGCGCACAGGACTTAAGTGTGGCAGCATTTTTGCACCGCTTTTAATCATTTCTGTCAGAAACACTGTGTACTCACCATGAAATGTTTAACTTGTAAAGAAGACGCGTTTCAGGCTCTGGATGTCCTGCTCTGCAATGCAGAGGTTATTTTCTTGCTTTAAAGATAACTCAAGGTTGTAGTGTCCATCTCTCATTATTGGTGAGCAATTCATAATATTCAAAAACTTTATACCTTCTCTTGAAAATTACTCTGTTTCGTTGCTGGTTATCATTGTACTGTTCCACAAGTAATTCCTCTAAATTTACAATGGACATTTGACTGACAGCAATAGGGTGGCCATTTTCTTCCCTGATGTTGTCTCCTCTTAGGGGAACATAGATAACCCAACAAAATAGGGTTCTCACAGAGTATGGTCCATTCCCTTTGCCGTTGATAAGCTTCCAAGGTTCCAATACCTTAAAGGCATTTTTTCCAATGAGTAGGTTAATCCTAGAATCTCTTTCATGGATCTTGATGTCCTTCATGTAGGACCATTGGGCCAGGCATTCTAGTCTGAGAATGTTGTGCAGGGAAACAGGCATGGTCTCCTGTGTGAAAAAAATTGAATAGTTAAATAAAATACTCTTTGTCCAGACTAGATATTACCAAACGTGGGGTATCATGGCTAATCTCAGGCTTCACTTGATTCATAGTGGTCCTATCATGTTCATAAACTTCCATAAGGCCCATAATCCAAAAATACAAACATTTGCAACACTGTGTCCCTTGCGGCTCTTTACTTGTTCTGGTAGAATGGAGAAGGAGCTGTTTTCATCTCCGGCACCAATAAGTCCACATATATGAGGTGAGAAAACAGCATTACTTTGTTCTGTCTGTTCTGGTTTCTTTTCTTTGTTCTTTTGTCCAATATGAAGTATTTCAGAATGACTCTGAGTGCACACATCACAAGTTACCAGTAAACGCCTCTTGAAGTCTTCACTCATGTGCTCTGTTTTCGAACATGCAAAACAGACTCTTTTTTCCTGGTCATCAGACCCAATGTTGGAGACAATGTGGAAGTCTATTTTTTCTCTGTGCATTTTCCTTTTGATGTGTGGCCACTTTTATTACAGAACAAACATGAACATAATTTTTTGTGGTCGTGGGTTTAAGAATTTGTGGTAGGAAGTTATAATTTTGTCCTGAACTGTTTTCCACATGTGTTAAATTTGTTGCAAAAATGCTTCCCTTCAGACTTAACTTTTCTCTTGCTGTATAGGTAAAGCCTTTAACAGTGGAAACTGGCTAAGCATCCAGGATGTGTCCAAGAAGTGGATCTAACAGTATCTTCACGTGTCTCTTTGCGAAATCTACCAGGTCAGGAAGTCTTGCTCGGTGTCCGCGCTGCTCCTGTGGCCCGCATTCCCTATTCCTCCACTTGCCTCTGAGCTTGTAAGGCAGTTTCAGGAGGATGGTCCTCATATTAAGAGCAACATTCATTTCCCCCATAAAGGTAAAATGCTCCTTTGCATTGCAACAACCTCTAAGGAACAGTGAGACTGGGCAAATGCTTTGTCCAGATATGCACTGACAACCTTTTGTTCTCTGGTAACCCTGGAGTGGAGGCAAATGTTGGCAGCTGCGGACAAATTCTTTTGGATGCCCTCTTGCGTATTGCTCGAGAAAATGCAAGCAGTCACTGTAATCACTTACCTTTCTTTCCACTCCTCTCTCAAAAATCCTGATGAAAACTTCAAGGATCATCATCGTAAACAGAAATGTCTCTTGCTGATAAAGTACGCAATATTATTATTTTTTTTGAGCCAGAAGAGCAGTGATGTCATTTGGCCTCAGATTTAGGTTACAGATATCACCTTGGTTGTCAGCATTTTGTACAGGGGGAGTGGTGCGAACATGCCCCGGTTTATTTTTTTGCATATAAGTGTACATTTTGCCTTTAAGGAGAGTATTCAGTTAGATGTCTTTAACAGTCTGTCTATGAGTTGTTTCTTCTGATCCAACAACCTCTTGCAGGGTGAAAGATTTCTGTGTGAAGAAGGACAGAATGTAGTCTTTGTTTCACTACATCAGGTGGAATCAAAATCAGATTGTGAATTCAAAAGTGACTCAGGGTTTTTCTTTGGCTTCATCATAGCGCTTATCTCTCTATAAAAGCAAGGAATCTCTGTCTGTCTGTGTGTGTGTATGTGTGTGTGTGAAATATCTCTGCGGATCAGGATCAGACTGACCTGAGAGTTTCAACATGGCTGCTGCTTGGTTCAATGGTGTACCATGCGGATTTGTTTGGATTTCAATGATACCGTTAATGAATTATTTCATAAATGCTTTATACATTCTGGAGCCCCCACAGTGACATGCGCATTAGAGCCAGTCACTGCAGAGCTCAAGTCTACGACACACATTAAGAAACAAGCGGATGTATACCTGCGGCAGCGCGAGCTGGACCGGGAGATAGCCGGCGGTTCGGTCCCGTTCTGTTCTGTGCATCTAAACTGACTGTTGTGGATTAATGTGACTAAACAAGACCGGACCGGCCTGTTCGGGTCTGAGGAGATGCGGAGACGCGCGGAAAAACAAAGTGGAATCAGAATCTGTGGATGTTCGTGTGTAGCTAGCTGCTAGCTGCTAGCCGCCAGCCGCTAACCAACCTACACGGCCCAAGTCCCGAGTCGATGGACCGGACGCACCGACCTGTCCAAAACCGGACTTAGGGTAAATAATGTCCGCCACGCTTTTTCGTGAACATTGCCGTCACGTTTGCTTTGTGTCTGGTGTAGAAGAAACGGTAAAAATGGGCTTTTGTCACAAAAGTGTTCAAGCAGCAAGTTTGGTTGTAGAGCAACAGGAAGTTGTGGGAGGGACGTCGGCGGATGATTGACAGGCATATTGACATTTAGCGTGCTTGGAGTGTATAGTAGTGTGTTATGTAGTGTTTAGTGTCGTGTGTTTAGTGTGTAGTGGAGTCGGTTTTTTGTTTGATGAGTCAAAACAGAAGAAGCTGAATTTGAAGCAGGCATTGCAGCTCTTCATTCAGCTGGAAGGAGCTCAGGCAGACCTGAGCATTGCCTGCATTTAAATGTAAATAGTTAAACAGAACTTTGTACATTTTTAAAATGTATGCACATATTCAGCAAAC
>CAEMYA010000265.1:271694-316685 GCA_903131615.1 Diplodus sargus
AGTCATAAAAAATGGTTTGTTAAACATATTTGTGGTTTTCACAGTAAAAAATAACTTTTTCTACTCAGATTTTGTTTTTTTTTTGTGATTTTAGGTCCAATGTGTTAATACAATATGTCAAAATGAAAAAATAACTGTACAGTCACACATGTGATTTTGTGCTGAAAATAATCACACCAAGTAAATAGTTTTTAAGGTGAAATATGATGGCAAAATCAAAAATAGTCAAAAACGAACAACTCTACCCTGGAATATCGGATTTCATAACAAACCTAAATATCCCCGACGTTCCACCTTCAAACAGCCTCATTTGGCCATCAGTGAAAATGCTTCTTAACCTCCCACTTTTCTATAGGAACACATATTTCCTACGGGCACTGCACTAGTTTAATTAATTCAAGTTAGATTGTAATTGATTTGCAGTTCCCTTTACTTTCATAAGGTCTTTCAGCCTTTCCATTGACTTGTTAGCTTGTTTACATCTCAAAATGTTTGTCCTCTGACAATTCAAAAGTAACATTTTCCAGCCTTTGGTAGTGTGTGTGTAATAACCCTTTTTTTCTTTTCAGAGTGCTTTCCAACATCGCCATCCTGTGGCAGAGCATTAGACCGGACACCAGACATATTTGTTCAACGTCACTTAGGGACTTGCTGGAGCGACCCAGGAAGAAAGCCGTATGCCTTTGGCGCAAAACAACACTTAATGCTACAAAAACCTAATCTAGTTTCCCATTTGCTTTTGGAGTTTCCAATATTTGATGATCCCTAGGTAGCAAAATTGTTGCGGCCCAGATCTGGCCTACACCGAATACCTTCAATGGACCCACATGCAACACATGGGAATATGGTTCTTGTGAAGGTATTTGGTGTGGGCCAGACAGTTATTTCCTTCTCTATGTTGAATTATGTTTCTGACTGTTGTATGACTGATTATTCTATTATTAAGATGGCTAGTAATCCCCCAGGTCCTTGCTACAGAAACAAAATACAGGACATGTAATTGTAGTTTATTAAAATGGAAAATATTTAATGATGGCAATAAAGCCATTATGTCTGATATGATGCTTGATAAACCTGTGACATCCTATGTTTCATGGGAATTCATGAAATTTATATTAGAGTACACTTAGAGTAACACTTTGAAAATCACTCAGTAAAATTAACAAACATCAGAAAGTCTAAATTTACAAAATTAATGATACAAACACCTGTTGTAATTAGACATTATTTACTGACAATGGTTACAAAACTAACAAACAAACAAACATTACAAAATCTGCAAGCTAAACTTGATGAAATCTATCCTAAGAAAGCTAAGGGGGCTTACATAAGATGCGGGGCAAAATCCAGGGCAAAATAGACATTCAGGGCATACCTCTGTCAATTATAAAAGAAAAGGCCGGACAAAAACTCAGTCAAAGCCTTATTAATTCACAACCAAGCTAATACATATCCAGCCCTTATTGCCAAGAAAACTGTGTCCTATAGAAAACTATATTCCTCATCCTTTTCTACTGATAATGCTGACTCTTTCAACCATATCTTATATCTTATTCCTCATAATGCTGGAAAGTAATTTATCATTGCCGATCTAGACTTAATGCATGGGCACTGAGACACATTAGTTTACTAGGTTGAACATTTTTGACTAAAATGGAAAGCATCTTAATGAGTATCTATCCAGCGTACTCATTGGCTAATCCAAATAGAGCTATTAAAAGATAAATCAGATATATTTTGATCATATTTGAAAAAAGAAAATTATCTATATCAAGGGAGTGAAGATGATAAAAGAATTTAAACATGTAGGCCAACAAGCTATTGTTTTAAATGTATAAATTGAAACTTAATCCTAAATCCTTCATAAAAACAGTAACATTTGGTATCATATTAATAAGAATTTAGAAGGCATTGAATTTTTACTTGATTTACTGTGATTTCACTTGAAAGAGTCACAAATTGTCCCTTTATAACCAGCATACCCTTTTATATTGGAAACACCTTTACAAATATCAATTTCATCCCACACAATACTCCGATATGGAATGATAGATGTATAATTGTTAAAAACAAATCACTGTATGACAATAACTGGATGGAAAGAGGCATTTCACTGGTGACTTCCTTACAGTTGTCGTCAAAAGTTTACATACACTTGTATACACCTGTATATCAAGCAGTTTTCATTTCCAGTGATTTTTACAGCTCTCTTGTGACGGAATGAGTGGAACACATCCTACTCTGCTGCAAAAAATATTAATGAAGTTTGCTTCAAAACTGAATTTTTTTTTATATATATATCAAAAAATCTGACCAAATCTAGTGGATCAAAATACAGTTATTCTATTATTTGGTTAAATGTCTCTTGGTCACTTTCACATCAGTTAGATGCATTTTACAGCCATCGAAAAGCTTCTGGTTTCAGACCTCTGGCTGAATGTTTAACCACTCCTCTTGACAGAATCGGTGAAGTTATATTTGTTGGCTTCCTGACAGACTTGGAGATAATCCTCTTTCATTATTCCATTTACTTTCTTTAGAGCACCAGATCCATTGGTAGCAAACATTCCCACGGCACAACACCACCACCATCATGCTTCACAGTAGGTTTGGTGCTCTTGGGGTTAAAGGCCTCACCTTTTCTCCTCCAAACATATTGCTGCTCATTGTGGCCAAACAACTCAATCTTTGTTTAATCGGACCACAGATTTTNNNNTTTTTTTTTTTTGTCCAGGAAACTCCAGTCAAGCTTTAAGTTGCTGTGTCTGGAGCAAGGGCTTCTTTCTTGCCCGGCAGCATCTTAGTCCATGTTGATTCAAAACACACTTGACTGTGGACACTGTCACCTGTCTTCTAGCAGCTCTTATTCATTGCACACTAGCTTTTTGGCGTTTTCAGTTGACTCTTGACCATCCTGAACCAGTTTTCTGTCAGCAGCAGGCGATAGTTTGTGTTTTCTTCCTGATGATGGCAGTGACATACATACTTATAGATAGTACAGTTGATTTTGGGACCTGTAACTGATTTGAAATGGCTCAAAGTGACTTTCCTGACTTGTTCAAATCAGTAATGTGCTCTTTCAGATCAATGCTGAGCTCCTTAGACTTTTCCATTGTAGTGTTAGTGACTGGGTCTAATGGGTCGGCCCACAAAAGTCACCAGCAGTTATCAATCAGAATCAATCAGGAGAAGTTAAGAGGCCATGCAACAAAGAACATTTGACCCATCACTTAAATTGATCGTTCAAGTTACTGTATGTATATTTTTGATCAGGCATATTTGGTCACATTGCTATTACTGAACCAGACTTCATGAATGTTTTTGTGACAAAGTAGTGTGTCTTCTGCTCATTCCATCACAGAAAATGAGAGTTGTAGAAATTATTGCAACTCAAGCCTGTCGTGATACATCACCTACTGTCTTCCCCAACTGTTATTTGGAGGGTGTGAGCCAGAAACAGAAATATTCACACACTAAGAGCAAAATATTTGATTTCCGCATTATCCCACTACATTTTATGATCTTAAATGGTGTGTATCCATTGTTACAACTGCAATTTCCAGTTGCAACTGATAAATGTGCATTTTGCGATGATACTGAAACCACTGATCATTTCTTCTAGGTATGTAAGTATCCGAAGGCTTTATGGCTGGATATACACGACTGGCTTAACCCATGGATTTTTCAGCTTGAGCTCTTCTCAAAAATACATTGTTTTAGACTTGTTATGGACAGTCCCAAAACTGCTTTCTCATCAACAAGATCCTCATTCTTGTAAAATGTTACGTAAATAAATCCACATATACAAAAGTGAAACCTTGCTTTAATATTTTTCATCACATTTCTTTTTTAGGATTAGGTCAAAGTGAAGTTATGATAAAGGTAATGCAATAAAACCTGTTGGCATTATAGAGGAATATAATATATATTAAAAAGACCAAGCTATTTATTTGTGTTTTATTTGTTATGCATCCTTCAATATATTTTAATCAATGATCCCTTTAAGCTGCTTTTTTCTTTCTTTGTTTGTTTCGTATTTTGTATGCGTCTGCGCCTTCTTGATTTTTGTCCATGGATCTTGTTATATATATTTTCTGTAAAGTACTACTGCTACTTCTACTACTACTGCTACTACTGATAATAATGATGATAATAAAACCACCTGTAGTTGCATTCAAGGGAACTCAGGTCGAAAACTGGATCCTTAATAAATAAAATCTTTAATTGCCTTGTTGTTTGCTTCGTTTATATTTGTCATTACAAATCCTAGGCAAAAAGACGCGCAACAGCTAGTGACAAAGTACAAGCAATCGGTAGATTGAATAAGCATCATATTAATAAATCAAACATTATTTATTTTATATTAACAATTAACTTTGTTCATTGTCCGGGGTGCATTGCGGGCTTCATGTCAAAGACCGTCTACGGTCACAACTATGTATCATTTTGTTGCGGCAGACATACAGTGTATGAAATGAGTTGATTGTGTTATTTCCGATGGTACCTGAAGGGGTCATGAGATGTCTGACCTTAGCTAATCGCCTCCAACGGAAACCAGCTGAGAGAATAAAGGGTAGAGAAGACAAGATGGCGGAGTGAGTGGGCTGCGCTTTGTACAGACGGTTGCGGCCCTTGAAGTTAGCAAAAAACGCTCTTAAAGGACTTAAAAGGTCGAAGAGTAAGGATACCAACGGAACTGCGATCAAACAGGCATTTTTTGCCCCTCATCTCAGAGGAGGTCCGCGCATTTTGTTTTCTTCCGCGGCGGTCCTTTTGACAACGTTAGCTTGATGCTAACGTTAGCCGACATTAGATTTAGCGTTAAGTAAGTTAGCTGCTACTTCGAAGTAGCTGGGTGGTTACCAAAGGCCGTAAGCTTTTTCGGATTTGGTTGTGGATGTATATACGTCGATACTGACACGCTATTCAGTGAAGAGGCTTTATTTTAACAAAGATCCATTCTAGCTGGCGGCCTATGAATCAAGCGAATAGCGCCAGGAGAATCTTAAAATATATATATAGAGCTTGCTTGTTGCGTTGTTGTTAATACCATTCTTTGGATATACGATTAGTCCATAATTACCCATATCAACATCGACTGGACGTACAGGACTCTGTGTTCTGCTGTCACCCGGGCTGCCACACAGCATTTTCTGAAGAGAATCGGGAGGAGATTGTCATTTAGGACATTATGGCGAGCAGCAGTGGCTCCAAGGCCGAATTCATAGTCGGTGGAAAATACAAGCTTGTCAGAAAAATTGGATCAGGATCTTTCGGTGACATATATCTGGCCATCAACATTACAAATGGAGAGGTAAGTCAGTCTACCAATGTCTACATACGCCTGTGTTCTTGCAGGGAAGTTGGAAGCCAAGTCAAAAGTATTCGAGGCAGATTTCAACATAGCTTTGTAATCTGGCAAGTGAAGTGTAAAAGGCCAACACGATGTTAAATTGTTTTGGTTAAACTTGCCTCGATGCATTACTAAGTATGGTTCAGTGCATCAAGTGTGACAGGAAATTTGTCGTTACTTCAACTGGCGCAGTAGAAACAGAGCAGTACATTTATGTGTCTTGTGTTTCTGTCATTTTCAGGAGGTAGCTGTAAAACTGGAATCACAGAAAGCCAGACATCCGCAGTTGTTATACGAAAGCAAGCTGTACAAAATCCTACAAGGTGGTGTCGGGATTCCACACATTAGGTAAGGGGAATTCTGACTTTAAAATCCTGAATGTCCGACAAAGCGTCAAAAGGAAGTAATATTTTAATGTTTGTCGATGTTGGTGTGATAAACTTTGCCCTGGGAAAAATACAACTGCTGTGGAAGTGGAAGCTACCTTGTTGGCATTAGGCCTGTTAATCTGCCTGAGGTTACTTCGGAGCAATATATTTTGCGCAAACTCTTTAAGTCTCAGTCTGCCTTAACTCTATATATGAAGTTGCTCGGTAGCAGTCCTGATTAGATCCTAAGTATTCACTTTTGTCGCGAATAACAGCTGCCAGGGGAAAGGAAAAGCAACTATGTGGTTGGAAATGGCCGCTCCTCTTTTGTTGTGTGGAGCTCCCAATATGTCCTCCTCTACTCTGTTAGAAAATGGCGGCACAGCACAGAAGCGAAAACAACAATCCAATCTCCACGACATAAGCGTGTCTTTACCGCGTGATTTCAGTCCTTACGTGGTCTTTATTTACCCTGCAACGGTTAGACATTTTTTGTGTCGTTCAAGTAAATGTTTAGATTGGAGTGTAACCTAATAGACAACATACTATCATTGGAACGGCACAAATTGAGCCTCATTCCCACACTGTATATGGCAGCAGTAGAATACCGTTTACTCTTGTTGATATTATGAGTTGGCAAGAGTATTGGGAGCCCGAGGCATTTATTTATTTGTTAATTGATTAAAAAGGAGGAGATGGTGTGCTTGTTGATAGTGAGGAAGACTAATACTGACCACTAAATTGATAAACTATTACAAAATCGTATTGATAAGGTGTTGTACACAATTACAACAGGGAAAGCTCCACAAGTAATGAGCAGTAATTTGCAATCAATGAAAGTTGGGTTAGCAAGAAAAAAGGATAGTAAATTTTTCTATCCATGTAGACCCATATTTTGAGTGAGGTACAGTAAAAGCTTAACCAGCTGTGTGTTTTCCTCTCGATAATTTTCACTCTTAGACCAAAGCTATGAAGATATATTATAGTAGTCCATTATGGTGTTTTTTTGTCCCGCTATTTGATCCACCAGTTATTTCTTAGTTTGCAGCATAAAGTTAAATTTATAATTCATTACGGTTTGATATTTTGCATCAAGGTGACTGGAGATGCATATCATAATTACATCACTACGGCAGTTTTTACATTGGTCATTATCATCATGGTTCAGTTTGTGTGTGTGATTTATAAGCGCATATTTTTCACTTGCGCAGAAGAAATCTATTCATCCCAAGAACTATAAATAACATGTTCGGGAAAGTCAAGGACTTGCGTTATAAGTGGGTCATCATTAACAGTGGTGCATATTTGTAAAAATATGAAATAAGCCATTTTGGCCCCTGATGCGTGTCATGTTGGCTAGACAAATAATCATGTTACTAAGTGACTTTGTTTTCTCAAAGCCATATAAACCCTTGCCTGTCTGCTATCTGTTTTTTGGTTTACCGGAAAGGTGTCAACTACAGACTTTGCATTCTTCCTTGTGTACTTACTGCGTACCTCCCCTGTGTACTCGCCCAACTAAAGCTTGATCTCAACCTGTTAAGCAGGTTTCGTGGCATTCTCAGTAGTGGCTCACAATATCTTGTCTCTGGGAATAGTACAATTCTGAATAACTTTTGAAAACAGAGGACAAAAGAAACTATCAAATTGATTACTGTAGGGTTGTTTTATAAATCTGTTCACATTGCCAGTGGACGAGTTTGACATTACTTCTTTTACCCTTGTGTGTCCAATTCATCATCATGAATGTGTCAGAAAAACAAAACAGCAGAACGCATAAGATCATATACTGACAACAGATTTTAAGTGGATATGGCGCTGTCTGCCAACTGCAAGACTTAATTCTATTCACCATCAGTCATTCTACATGTATTGGGTTAAGTTTAGTCAAGTTACTTGGGCATATTTAATTTCTGTACACTTGTTGCATTGTCAAATTAAACTCAGTTTACAATGCGTCCTGTTCCTCTGAGCTTAAACTGTCCGTCACGTTACGTGTTAAGCTCCACTGTAAGCGATTGGCTCGGTTAGTTGTTAGCTCACTCAGCCAGTGACACTGCAGGGCAGCAATACATTTTCGTTCTTCCTGGTACAATACGTGTACAGATTTCCCTGCCACTTTAACTTTCCAGTGTTACTACTCCATGGCTCCTCACTGTGGTGCTTATCCCATGAATAAGGGAACATGAACCGAAGTTAATTTGCAGAAAAAGAGGAAGTTTACAGTAGGATAATGGCAGACTGCAATGTTAAAAACGTTAAGAGATTGCCCAGCCATGTTTAACGAGACAAACAAAATTGATCTTGAGTCTATCGATATGCAAGAACTGTCTAGTAAAGGTAGTTTAGTATACAGGTAACGGCATGAACATGCAAAGCCACCTGCAACACCACCACCCCGATCCCCTTGTTGAGAAAGCGGCTAATACTAATGTCTTAAGTCAACCTGCAGCGGTAAATGCCGTAACTAAAGCGAAGCTTCCTTTCCGGTTTTAGCCAAATGCTATGAACACTAGGAACCAAGGTATGAAATACTGAACAGAAAATATTTCCCAGAAAAAGGCAATTCCAGATCTGTAGAGATGAGAGGAAACGTGGAGTGTCACTCCAGTCTGCAGATATAATTGTGCTAACCTCCAGTGGATGGACTTAATGGACCACGGAGTCTTATGTGACAATCACTTCTCACTTTATTGATAACAAGTGGGAAATGCACTCCTACGTGCTGCAAACCAGGGTGATGCACGAGACTCGTAATGGTGTAAATCACCGCTCAGAGAAGTGTACTCACCTCTGAGCATGCTGATCAGTTGCTGTTCCTGAAGAAGACCATCCATATTTGAGGATGAATTAAAATGTCCTCGGGTTTAAATAATACACTTCAAAGCACTGAAATGTTCTCAGGTTTAGGTAAAGCAAGCTGATAAACTCCGAAAAGTTTGAGGTTTATATTAAACAAGTTGATTGACTTTTTAAAGCATGACAAACTTGTTGTTGTCTGTAGCTGAACAGACAAATCGCTAAAGCTTGTGTCAAAGTTTAAGTTGGTTATTTTTGCAAAGCACCAAAATTAATATAATTTTTGTGACTTTCATGAAGAAATGTGTGTATTTTCTTTTTTACCTTAATTTGTCTTCATAGTTCTATAGTTAATCTGCAGACTGAAAAACTTATTCTACTGCAGAACTGTGCTGTTTTCTAACCATTTGGACATTTTCCAGTTTCTGTGATATATGAACAATGACAAGACACAGTTGATGTATTTGTGAAAGAGGCACTATGCTAAGACTTACTGCAGTTTTTGATGAGCATTTCATTTGTCAAATTTTGTAAACATGACAACACATTTCAGTGAATAATTAGAGAAATCATGCACTATACCAGGCGTTTTGTATTCTCCAGTTAGATGTATATCATGATGTGTCGTTTTATGATTGTCTTGCAATATATCAATTATCACAGAATTGCTGTATCGTGATAATATTAGTATAGTGGGCCATGTATCGCATATTGTATCGTGAGTAATCCTGTGTTTCCCACGCCAAATATTTACTTACGCACGTGCTCATAATGTCACAGTTTGCATACATCTAATTTTAGTAACAAATGTGACTGAAATCCTTGCTCTTTCGAGCCCTGGTGTTTCTTTTCCTTCCCTGTTCTATACCTGGCGCAGCCATACAATAGCCCGATCCACACTGCCCTTTCAGTACAGAAATTATGTACCGATAGTCAGCCTTGCTGTCTATGTGAAGGCTTCATATGCCAAGAGGAGGGACAGTTTCGCTGAGGCTCTGATGTGGGATCAGAGCTGCAGCAGAGGCGAGACGCTGTCTGTGTGAAAGGAAAAGCCAGAGGCGCAGGGGTGCACAGTCGGATGGTGTTCAGTCTAGCTCAACAGATCCTTCACTCAACCAAAGATGGAGAAATGTCCCACATGCAACGTTGCAGGACCGACAGTAATGTGGTAACTGGTAGTGTTTTTGGTAACTTGTAAGAGGAAAGAAAAAAAATGCTACATCCATACATGGATACATGGAAAAGTGTCTGTCTGTACTGGCAGCAGAGACAGGAAATTCACAAAGTTGAATGGTGGTGATTTTAAGCAAAAAACTTGAGCTCGCCATGTGTTGTCTTCCACTTTTGTTTTTGTAGTTAATGTCTCTGGCAACTTGTATTGAAAATAGGAGTGCTGACAGTCGCTGATAAATGTTTAGATTAACAGGTGGAAACTGGGGGAAACGCTTTTTAAAAAAACAAGCAAAGAAGCACCCCATGGCTGTGGGGCTACTAAGGCACGATGGCTTTGTTGAAATCAACATTTCTGAATACACACACCTTCTTGATAAATTGTATACTGCTTAACAGGTATCTGCTGTCAATGACATTAGCTGTTTCCACCAAACAGCCTGGATCAGGTTCAGTTCATTACACTATAGTGTGCCTTTTTTTTTGCCTTTCCATTGCCAACAGTTGTGGTGCATGAACCATGACCCTGCTCATTATCTTCTCCCTAAAATGTTTTTGAAAACATACATTTGTGTTTTGTTTTAGCTATAATAAGATATTGTTTGTTAGCAGCCGGAGGCATTACCTTTTTCAAAATGGAGTATGAGCCAAAACCAAGCACCACCCAACTCCCAGTATGTGTACCCATTAGTGTGAGTGTTTATTGGTCTAGGGTGACAGTGTATTCTGCAAGTTGTAGTTTTGTGTTGTAGTTTGTTGTACTTTTCTGTCTTCTCGGGTCATATAGCAACCAATTTCAAAAAGTTACACTGGGTTGTGAAACTACCACCACTATGACTAATGTGGCACTGTTAAAAACATTTACTTAAAGAACAACATCTAAATAGTTGAAATTTGGTGAGCACATTGGCCCACATAACACATTTTGGAACTGATCTGTGTTCAAACACTTTCAAAAGCAAATTGGCAAACATTGCTTTTCCACAGGTAATGCAAGCAGGTACTATTCAATGAGACTTGGTACTTGCAACATCTTGTTGGAGCCTGTCAAACCTGCTAATCCTGCTGCCCCTCCTCCACTCTCACTACAACCTGGCCTACCTTTATACAGTCACCACCTTTCAGTATCTGTCTTTTCCCCATTCCTACACTATTTTCTCCACACGGACTCAACTCTTTTGGTACAGTTCAAGAAACAAGGCTCCAGCTGTGAAATACAATGTGAAAGGTTTAAAAGAACTTGGGCCTTGTGTGTTATAGAGCTTATGTTTCAAAAAAGTGTTTCAGTTTGTGTATGAGTGAGGTTCCCATTTTCCACATTGCATCAGCTTTTAATCTTTAGAAAGATTTAAAATGTAAGATATTTACTATGTTTGAACGCTTATTCTCTGTTCACCAAGCAATATTGTGATTTATAAAACCTTGCATACGCCCAGCAGTTCACAATAACTTTTGGAAAGACACCACTGTCTCTAGCAAAAATGTCAAGTAAATTTTAGGCGATTTTTTTGAAAGTTGTGTTCTAAAAGCTAATGCTATTTGGACAGTGGGAACCTGAGTCATATGCTCAAACCTAAGCACACTCAACAGTATTTTGTTATCCACCTACAGGCATGCATGCTTTCAAATTAATCAATTGTTTTGAATTGTTTATTTATTGCGTGCATTACAGTATGTACGGTGAATAATGTCCTCTACGACATAAAACACTGAGGCAGTGTGATTTTCATTTGGGCCTATGTCAAATTATTAAATTGAAATAAATTCAATATCTTAAACTCCAGTTGTGTTTCATATTGTATTTCAGCATTGTAGGGACATCAGTGTTTGGCACTCATTATAATGGAGCAAAAGACTGAAAATAGTGCCCCCCTTTCTATTCATTAAATCAACAACAAATTTTCAAAAGAAGATTCACACCCCTACCAAATAATTAAGTACATATGAGGTGCGACGAGCCAGTTTTCCTGAAAATCATCTGAAAATTCAGATGTTCCACGGTGGGGGAGGGGACCTGAAAAGCAGGTTTTGAGGGCAAAGCCACAAGCATTGCAGTAACTCTGCTCATTCACCCTGCCAACTCAGGAAAACTACACTGCTCAAAACGCTTTAATCACGCATCAGTCCTTGATGAAATAATTATTTAAGTTGAAAACCTTTATTGATGTATAATTTGTTGAGAACAAAATTATGTTACAAAGTAAAATCATCAACTCTTTGATTTTATGTGATTTTCAGTCCAACCATCAAAAAATTAAATCACAGATTGATCCAACTTGCACAAATTTTATTATGGCAACTCATCATGTGACTCAGTAGTGTGTAAGGCCCCCGCAGTCCTGTATGCATTTCAGACAACGTCTGTTGTTCCTGATGAGTCAGTGGATTGTGTCATGGGGGATAAGTGAGCTCCTGGACAGTCTGTGGCGATACATAACATCCCATAGGTGCTCACTTCGATTTAGGTCAGGGGAACGAGAGGGCCAGTCAATAGCACCAATGCCTTAGTCTTCCAGGAACTGCCTATACACTTGGGCCACATGAGGCCGAGCATTGTCCTGCACCAGGAGGAACCCAGGGCCCACTGCACCTGTGTATGGTCTGCCAATCGCTTTGAGGATTTCACCTGGGTACCTAACAGGATTTACGTCCTACCACTGGATATGGATAAGGCGTCATCACTTTGCGTGGCGGGATTTAGGGTCTTCACCCAGATCTTATGTTTAGATCAAAGCCGAGCTGAGATGATAAAAACCTGTATCCACTGCAGAGTCAGTTGACCCGGTGTAAATGCTGAGTGCACAGATTTCCACTGCAAACAAAAGCTCAATCTTAACAGGTTAAAGTTTGATTTTTGACCAGTGGAAAGGGGGTATCTGTCTCTCTGTCTTTCTTTCTCTCTCACAACCCAATCGGTCTAGGCAGATAGTCATCCACCATGAGTCCTTTTCTGCTGGATCTTTATTTTCCCCCACCTCTGGCACAGATACATAATTACAAATCCTGAATTGTATTTGTGTCTGTAATTTGCCTGCTGTTTTGTGTCTGACTTGTGTATCTATAACAATGGCCCTGACAACACTAATCCCTTTGAGTTGTGTCAATCCTTTCCAAAGGAAGCCAGAGCAATGACAGACCCGAGTTCAGTCTTTTGAATTGGGTTCAGACAACTTGCTGTGATTGAATTATTTATTTTTTTTCAACAGGTGGTATGGCCAAGAAAAGGACTACAATGTCCTAGTCATGGACCTGCTTGGACCCAGTCTGGAGGATCTGTTCAACTTCTGCTCTCGCCGTTTCACGATGAAGACAGTCCTTATGCTGGCAGACCAGGTAGCTAACACTCACACACCCACCTTTTTTATAAAATCTTCTGAAGCAGAGAACTTTAAAACAAGGAATGGGGTGGTGCTGCCTTTAACCAAGCCTGCTCTTATCTTTGGAGCAAGTATGATCTCTGCTTGGGATTTCTGTGGCTACTTGACTTCCCTCCCATAGTACAAGACATGCAGGTCTGGTGAATATGCTTTTTCTAAGCAGGCATTTTGACTTGTCACAGCAGAATAGCAACATCCCTGCCACACATGTATTGAGGCATGCATAAATATTCTATACTGTGTCTGACATGGTTTTTGTAGAAAAAAGCAAACCACACTACACTAAAATCCTTAAAACTAAGAATGTATGGATATGCAAATATTCTATATTTGACTAATTTAAATGGCTGGATTGTTAATTAAATCAAGTGATAGTTTATCACTCTACTTTTCAATTTAAATACATCTTTATCCTTTCATTTTAAATTTGTAAGCATTTTAATCACTTACATTACATGTGATTTTTCTTTTTTTTGATTATTTGAAGTTTCTTATGTGGAATTTCACCTAATTTAGATGTGTTGTTGTAGGCCATATTGAGCAATCATTACCAAACTTTAGCAATCCACTGAGATATGACCCTTTGTCATACACATTAAAATGTATACAAATCCACGATTCAGTTATTAGCTTTCAACTTCCATTGCTGGTGCCCCCTAGTGGTTTTTGACAACCAACTTCTGCATAAAGGTTCCTGCCACCAATAGGCAAGGAGAAGTCATGAAGAAAATGTGAATGGGATACAGAATTTAGAATCAGAATTTGGGAAAATTCTGTCTACTCAACGAAATTCTCTTTCCTGATTTGTTTTTTTAGCTCAGTTGTGTGCTCGTTAGCTGTTCGCTTCCTTAACCAGCACAGGACGCAGCTGCTCATTGGCTGCAAACAGTCAAGTCAGCTTGCTAGCTCCTCTCCTGATGATTTCAAAATGGATATGCAGTGTCCTCTTGGGTTTAATCACAGCAGCATATTTGCATGGTCCTGCCAGAAAACAATTTCCGACTGAAGGGAGATGGACTACTACCATGGATTCTTTCAAAAACTTTTTTATAAGTTCTCGCAGTGAATAGCCGGAATTCCTTTGTTATCAGTACTGCCACAGCACTGTGGAGAGAGAGAGAGAGAGAGAGATAACTATGATAACCGCATGAGAAGGCACACTAGTAGTTTGTCTTTTCCCAAGTGATAGTCTATTAGACCTAAGTATATTTTCTGTTGTCCCCAACTCAAGGCCTTTTGCTATGCCATTACATTTTAGCGGTGCATTGCGAATCGACTTTGAATGAATAACGGCCAGTATCATTTGTTGGCAAATCAGTTGAAGCAACCTACTTAGTTATTTGATTGTACAATTTTTGAAGATTTTCATCTAAATTGATTTCTTCTGTTAATGAAGATGTCTTAACAGTGTAGCCTAATTAATTGGATAAACCTGTCTTTCCTGTGCTATGACAAATCAAAGTACCCTCTTTGAAAAAGACATTTTTCTACATCTGAATTTATGTCAACTGATCTGTTTTACTCTGGACAGATTTGACTGTTAAATTGTCACTTTGATTAAGCACATTTGTAATTTTCTGAAATATTTGACTGTGTCTTCTTTCTCATCTTCAGATGATCAGCAGAATTGAATATGTACACACAAAGAACTTCATCCACAGAGATATTAAACCAGACAACTTTCTCATGGGCATCGGCCGTCACTGTAATAAGGTAAGACCAGTCCAGGACTTCTAAATACTGCAGGTCTTCATTATTGAAGGTTTATATAGAGCTGCTGGCAGACAACAATGCCCAAGGGTGTTTTTTTTTGTTAACTCTGCTATAGCCATGTAACTCCATAGTCCTAATGCCTATCTGATTTACTGATTTAGTCAAACATTTTCATAGCTGTGACTCACTATCACTGCTGTTTTAGAAAAAAGACTTTCTAATTGGCACTTGGTCCGCATAATGTTTTTATAAGCCATCAAACAAACCATCGAATTCTCTCTGACTGACAGCAACCTGTATGACACAGTATCTACAACTCTTCCGGGAGTTCTGAAAAAGTTAAGAGTTAAATGATGAAGTGTTGCATCCATTGTGTGCGATCTACGAGGGACGAGTTTCCACAGTTAAATAACATTACAGAGTCATACGCATTTAACATTTGGGTCGTTTTATGCCAAATCACCCAGAATACAGAACTTTTTCCCAAAGCATTTCAAGGATTTTCTTGAAACTTTTATGGGAAAGTGTTACACATACTGTTTACAAAAACACTCAAAGATAATATTTTACTGTATCATCTAGTGGTTTTTTTCAAAATGGCTAATTTACAGTTTTCCTTGGCTGTAATATCACATTGTATGTTTTTTTCATTGGGTTCAGAAGATTTGTAGGTTACAGCTTGTAATGGCTTGATTAGTTGCATATTATATGATGTGGCCTTGTCCCCTGTGCAGTTTTGTAGTAGCAAAGGTGTCAATGGATTTTTTATTTTTTTTAAAAATGTTTTTGCAAGCTAGCAAATTGCAACCTAAAGTAAATATGCAGTATGATGAGCAGGTCTTTTTGACTGCAGGGGTGAAAATCTAACTTAACCTTCAGATGGCGAAACTTCATTATTTCCTGAGACACCAAAAGTAGTTCTGTAACTCTGAGAGCGAACACCCCTTTACCCTGCCCGCCTTGTGTTTACAGTGATTAAATGTGAAGGCAAATTATATTTTTCACAGGATTGGGGGTAATGTCCCCCTGGGATTTGTGGCTATGGGTTTTGAACTATCACCAACTCTTTACTGTTACATCACCTGGGTGTGGCTTGCTAGTTGCTAGTGATTCTGACATTTTTCATCCTTAAGTGTCCTTTTTCTAGAATTAACTGGCATCACTGCAGTGGTGTATTATCAAACAGTGTTAATTGACTTGATTCTTACGGCATTTTCAATTATAAAATAACTTGGTTTATGATGATCTTTAATGAATTATTATCTAGAATAATCGTCCATCTCTGATGGAATCTGATGATTGTCTTTGATTAACAGCTGTTGTGTATCACGGTGCCCCTCACGCATACTATGGCCAGCCTTCAGCATAAGGAATACAATAGTTTATTTATATCACCATGGATCTTCGAGCTTTCACAGAGCTGTGTTCCCCCGTGTATTACTATCAAATGATTGAATGGCTGTGACATTACTGTGTGAAACCCGCTCAACGTTTTTATCCCTTCTGCGAGAATGATAATCAAGGATTCGTGGTCATTATTGCTTGCTTTAGTGTAATCATTTACCCGATGCTGGCTTGTATAATTGTTGAGCTGACGTATTCAGGTAAGCGCAAAGTTCCTTGTTTATATGCTTAATACTTAACTCGAGTCCTCCATTTCATAGCTTTACTAACGGTGTTTGAAAGCGCAAAATATATAACTAGTGGTGGGACTCGATTAAAAAAAAAATTAATCTAATTAATTAGAGGCTTTGTAATTAATTAATCTCAATTCATCGCATATCAATATTTGACACGGGAAGCAACACTTTTCAATTTAAATGGATTTTGGTATATGACTGAATCAATGAATAGACACATAAATGAGCTTAAAATGAGCTCCAATAAATGTACTTTTGCTTGCTTTTCAGTGTCATAAAGCTGATGAATTTTGTTTGAAATTGTCTTTGTGCATGGCAGTTCATAAGTTGGGTCAGACAACGCTATCTGTAGCACCGCTTCTGGCCCCTGATCTTCTACCACCAAGAGTGGCCGAAGTCCACTGCAATCCACTTCGCCAGTGCGTTTGTTAATTTGTCAGTTGTGGACTTACTCATTTTGGCTCTGAACCCTGTCATCTTGTCGAGTGTGGATTGGCGACACTGCCTGCTTGAACTAGGAACGTTGTCCGTGCTAGCTGCAACATGTTTGGCATTGAGGTGGTAGCGGAGGCTGGAAGTTCTCCGGTGATTTCTCGGTGAAATTCTTTCTTGCACAATTTGCACACAACTGTGCTTTTATCCAGGTTTCCCCCCGGTAGTTTTTTAAAACTAAAATTTTTTGCCCACCGAACCCAGCAACGACATCTCATCGGTTTTCATTTCTTGTGTTGTGTCCTGTGCATCAGTATTACGGGTTTGCAGGGAACTCGTGCAACGTGCAATGTTCCGTGCTATTTGGAGTGTAAAAATAAATTGCGATTAAATGTGTAATTTTTTGTCATTTTTTTGTGTGTAATTAATAAGTCGTAATTAACGCGATAAAAACCCAGCCCTAAATATAACGTTAGCTTCTAAAGTTATAAGACACCCTCTCCTCTCTGATATGCTCTTATTGCAGGCCCGTGAATTGACTTTGACATGAAGCGTCCATTGCGCCAAATCATAAAGGCCGACTGTTGTAGATAAAACACAACCCTCTTCTCCTCTCCTGTCTTCCCATATCTTCCTCCTCTTCTCCTTATCTTGTCCCTCTTTTCCTCTCCTCTTCTCCCATTAAAAAAACATAAATAATTCAGCTGCGGCCGCCATTTTTCAGCAGCAGTGGCGTGTGGCTGCTAGATGCATATAGGGGAAACACTGCTGTGTCAAGATGGAATATTAATCTTAGTTCTATAGCTTAGGAATGCACCGACATGGATATTCTTGGCTGATATTGTTTTGATGTAGCAATTTGGCTGATAACCTGCACAATACTGAATTATTTTTATTTTGTTTCTATGTTTTATATTCTTCCTTTTGTGTAAAGGAAAAAATAAATTATCTTTACAAAAGAATAACTGATCTGTTTTTAAAGTCATTCAGCCTTCCTTTACACGATCTGTGACTGAGCACAAATTTGACCATACAAATATATGAAACCAACCTATAATATAACCTTCTTTCCCATGACCAATTTTGATTGTTAAAAACCCCTTGGCCTGCTTTACCTATAGCTGAATACACGGTGAGGAGTATTTCATTACATAGCCCACCAAAACATTACAAAAAAAAGTTAATGTAATTAAATGAAAATGTGTACACGTTTTAGAAAAGCAATAGAATATAAATGACACCATCCAGATGTTAATGCTTTGCCATTATGGTCCATTTTCCTCTAGAATCGCTTCACACAACATCGTCATGCTCACTTGCTTTGTGTCCTCACGCTCTGTGGGTGATCAGCCCTCTCTTAAGTAGCTGCAGGCCTAACCATTAGTTGTGAGCAACTACTAATCAAATTGGTAGTCCTTAAGTTTTGGATCCAGTGAGGTTGCCATGCTGAACTTGGGCTTGGACTCCATTAGAGCAAAGTGTTTGTTTACAGCCTCTGATAATGCAGTCGTGCCTGTGTTAATTCCATGGTCTGTGTGACCCTCTACTTTTAAAGAAGTCTCATCGCCCCATCCAGGTGATGTGTGAAAAAATGGTTCACTTTTTAATAAAAAACAAAACTTGGTACAGCTGTACTGCTCCAAGCCTTTACCATTTTTCAATATGAAGCCGTCACAAAAATGACACTTTCTGTTACAGTAAAGGTGATGTCTACCCAAATGTAGTCAGGGATACATTGTTCAGGGGAAGAGGTTATGGTGATTGTGACAGAGAAACTAGAAACCATCTTGAGATGGGAACACACCAGCTACCATGCTCGTTAACTTGTTCACACATGAGTCATAACTTATTTATTACATGAGTACTCAGCACTCATGGGTCAGACCACACCCATCCTCAAAATGTTTTCAAACTTCATTTTGATATAAACTACACACCTGTACATTTTCATGACTACAGCTTGCACAGTTATGGTGCTATCACAATGACAACATTTGTTCAGACATGTGATCTGGCAAAGTCCTCAAAACAACTTTTGTGGCTGGTTCCCTGTACAGTAGGTGTCACCAAGACCACATTTTGCCACACAAACTTTTTTTAATCAATCATGGCACAACCCTGATACCTTTTTAAGGACTATATTCAATATGAACCATATATCGTAAAGCTCTTGATGTGGTTTGAACTTTTTTTTTTAATGCAGCTGTCAGAATGTATAGCAGGGTGGTAATGTTATTATTTAAAGCCAATAAATATTTTTCTATGTACGAAAAATATGATCAGGAATATTGCAACCAGTTCACCTTTACAAGTGCGTCAACTGAACCTGATACCATCTCCACTGCAACTGTTCACTCAGTGAGAGAGCAGGTTAAAAAAATATGATAGTCACTGTGGTAACAGGTATAATGTAAAACGATTAAGCTTCAGAAATTCTTCACAATATGCATGCAACTGACATTAGGAAGTCTCACCTAGTTTCTCAGATACTGTTATTTCCTTGTCATTTTACTGAATTCACCATTTACTGTTCACATGAACAATTTATAATGTATGTGTTATCATTGTAATCACTCCCTATCAGATCATATGGGGGAGGCATCACCTGTGTTATCATGTTTGATTCAGGAGAAAGACATAGATAATCTGTGGCTGCAGGGCTACCTCAATGTATTGTTGCAGTGTCTGAATATCTGAAAAGGTTCATGAAAAGTGAACAATCTTATCACATATCAACTAGACTTAATAGTTTCCTTCTCAAAATGTACCTGAATATAACCAGAATTGGATTTTAGAAATAATGATAATATTAAAGAGTGCAGAAATAATTTTATATAATCATCAAGCAGTTGGATGTGAGAGAGATCATGGAGCCCTGCTGTATTTCTTCAAAGCCTAAAGAAAACATCTGGCTGAGTGGATGACGTCAGAAATTGGTTCTGATCATTTTGAAATTGAGAAATGATGTGTGTAGAGCCAGGGATCTAAGATTGTTATTTTGTCCAGACGCTAATCACACGATGACAGTATTTAGTATGCCACTAACCAATCCATTACAAGCTGTGTCTTGCAAATTTTCTGAACCCAATAAAAAGCAGGGTTAATTGCTAGAAATATATAGAGATAATTTAAGTCTGACAACAGGCCCATTAGTATGGAAGACTAGATGGGTCTTGATGACAGTAATAGGATAGACAAAGACATTAATAGATGAGGTTTGGTTCAATAATGAAATTATTATAGGTCATCTAACCATGACTGTATATTTCCCGCCCAAGTCCAAATTCCAACCTTTTCTTTCCATTCAAGATAAGCCAATGACGAGTTGACCTTCAAGGTCAAAGTTCACTACATCATCTCATGCACAGGTGGAGCAGGTCCACACAATTAGACGCAGGTCAAAAAACGCAGAAATGCGCACATATTTTGGGCGACTTTTGAAAACAAAGGAAACTACCCTGATTATTGTGCCACCAGGCAAGTTGGTCTGCCAACTAGCTGCGGAGGTGACTTAAGCCAGTCTCCAAAAGTCTTCTTTTTTGCTGCTTTGGGTGCCCCCTGCTTGTGCCATGTACCTTTCCTCTTCAGCAGGTGATGCGCTGGCATTGCTCCCTCCATCCTCCACCTTGAACATCTTCAATCACTCTTTATTTTGTCTCCACTGTGTTCACCTCTTTCCCCCTGAATGTTGGGTCCAGCTAGCAGCCAAAAGGGTTTGCAGGACACATGGTCTGTACCTCTCCAGAACACTGCACATCTTTTGCTTAATGTCCAAAGTTAATTGTTTCAAAACAGCTTCAGTCAGGTACTTCAGGACAGGTCCAGCTGATGATTCAACATAGTTCCCATCAGACAGCACATTTACAGACATTCACAGATAAAAGTACAGCCAATGCCCTGCCAGCTTGGAATTAGATGTCGATGTCGCCGTTCATCCAGAACTCTTTTAATAGCAAGGGTTTTCTCCAACAGTCTGTCCACCATTTTCTGATTGATGCCCCATCTCAAAGCGCAGTCCTGTATTGACAGTTTGATTATTGAGCTTAAATTTGGCTACATCTGTTAAGTCATTTAAAAAAAATCATAAAGGCTACACTTCTATTACTTTTATTTTATTTGTTTCAGTGTATTTTTATTAATGAAAACTTTCAAATAATCTCACAAGCCAGCAATTGAGCATAAGCAAATATCTCACACTGCAATACAATGTTAACTGGCATAAAATGTTTTATTAGGTTGACAAATTTGAGGCTACATTTTAAATGATAACTCATTTCAGTATATTTTAGTAAAACAAAAGAAATCATTGAAATCATACCAACAAGCTTAAAGAATATGGGCAACAGGATAGTAGTATACAGGTTATCTCAAGGACTGCAATGCCATGTTAACTGTCGTTAAGTGTTTGTAAACCCATGTTGATGAATTTGAATGCAGGCTGAAAAGTATTTTATTGGGTGTGACATCTATAGAATTGGATCAGTAATACAACTTTGTCCATAGATACAGAGGTCTCTTCTTCTTGAGTTTCCCCATGATAGCTGCATGGTAGCTTAATAGGTGATGCCTCGAATTTGTTTCCTCATTTCATTGGAATTGTTTTGGCACAGATTTTACGTATTGCCTCATCGAAATTTGCTGGCTCTACTTTTTCAGTTTAAGGGTTAGCTGCATTTGCGAGGAGTCAATGCAGCCCACTTGGAGGCTGGCTCGGCCCTGCCCTACTCCAGGGCAGGTCCATCAAAAGTTGATGATGGAAAAGCAAATCGACGTGACTCAGTTTGACCTGGTGCTGCCAAAAGTGCTGATGGAAAAAATGCTATATGTATCTGCTGGCACCAGATGGGCTCTGTAGGCCAAAGAATTAAAGTACAGATGGTGTGATGATGATATTATAATGTTAATCACTTGAACTGTCAGTGGTTTTAAATATTGTGGCTGATTGTGATTTGTGCTTTACTCACTGGCGTTTTAGTGACCTGGCTGTATGTGAAGCCCCAGTAGCTTTTTATTGCAAACTAGAACTTAAGTTTCAAGATGGAGGCCTCTTTTTATATGCTCTATTCAAGAGTGTGTGACAGTGCAAAATAATGAAGGGTTAGTTCCTAAAGTTATGAGATGGCGACCTCTCCATTTTTATTTTTGTTTACTAGCAAGTGTGTTAATTGACATGGCTTGCCTATTTGAGAAGAATTTTTGAACGTAAAAAAAAAAAAAAAAAGTTTAGTGGCTGTTCAAAACATGCGGTTAAGCACAGATTATGTGGTTATGTCAGGGGTAAACGGATCCAGTCGTGAGCTTCTTTAACTGCTCGGTTGGCCCTCTGATCATATCAAACATTCTTTTCATATTTACAATGTAATATTTGGATAATGAGAGCCATCTCAGAGCAGCTGACTGTGCTGCAAAGCAACATTAAACATTTAAGCCCTTGAGACTGATGGTGGATTGCATTCCACTTTTGACAGAAACTTAACTCACCACTATTTCTCTCTGAAGAATGAAAAACTTCTTCTATAACTGATTGTGTTAAACAGGCAGATGATTTTGTCTCATATTGATCATGGGATTGATATGAGACACTTCATTTGAATCAAAATATTATTGAGGCAGACTTTTGGTATTTTTTCCACCAACTATTATGGCTGCAAAAGTCAATCCAAGCTGCGCCCATTTGCCTTTCCATCTCCATTTTTAGCATAGAGTTGAGCGATGGACACCACAGAGCCACTTTGATCGCTGTCATCAAATAAAGACACCTTCTAGCAGGTAGCACAGTTGGGATGGAAAGTGCAATTTGTACTATTGGCCAATATCACATCATTGTCAACGAGTTGATATTGTACTGTCATACAACTGGTGATTTCATCTGTCTCATTTCCAGTTTCAGAAGATGGCCTCCCATGCGTTGTGCATCAAGTGCTCTTCACGTGTGTTGTTTAACAGCCTAATCTTTATGGCAGACCTAATATCTGAGATCCAGAAGTTCACATTGACAAAGTAGGACAGAAGTGTCTTGCCCAAGTACACTTGCACATGCAGCTTGAGCGGGGATCGAATTACCAACTTTCCAATTGGTGGACAATTGTTAGACCTCCACAGTTGCCCTGCCCCAAGATTTGGAAGAAGCAAAGAACTTGGTTTGACATGGCATCAAATGATTAAGTGTCATCCGGAAGTGAATATTACAATATTGATATATTTCATCAGTTTGTTTTATTATCAGTTGATTAAGTTTTGTTTTCTACTCTAATTAATTGATTTATGATCCATCTAGTCCTGTATCAATATCACAAAAATATTCCAAATAAACAATATCAAAATGTTATCGTCTCCCACATTTGCTTCAACTTTTACTTATACAAGGTAGTCATATGAATCTAAGAGCCTGAGCTTTGCATTTTAAGCCACACATAAACGCAATGCATAGTTTAGTCCATGTTTTTCCATGTAATTGTTTTAGCCATGAGGAACGTACAGCCAAAACTTTAACTTAGAAACTTGTTCAAGATTGATCATGATATTAAGAATTTGGGGAAGGAAGGGGCAATGTCCAAAATGATCAGATAAAGGCCCCACATAAATACTGTACATTTCCTTAAGTTATTCAATTCCACCTTCACTGTAATGATAGTTGTTGGTGGTCGGTTGGTGGATGGTGTAACCCAGTACTGTAATTTTGCTAAAGAACTGATTCTGCATGCTGGACAATGATGCTAGTTCTCTAGCTAGCTATGCAACAAAAAATATGCAATTTTGTCATTTGTTTCCATCCAGTCATGTTTGTATTATCAAGTTGCCTGAAATTAAAATGGAACATTCTGTGCCCAACAATTTGAGCCCTTGCAGACAGGCAACGTTTGGTTAAATTAAAATGTGGGATGCATGTTAAAGTGTACATTCTGCAGCCCAACAGGTGTGAGACACAGCCCAACCTCCACTGATATTTCCTGTTGATTGACGTTATGTGACAGCATCTCTGCAACCAATTTTTAAACCCTGCCACTGCAGTCTGGGAAATTTGGTACAAACTTTTATTTATTGGAAGGAAAGGTTCCAGCTAATCTGGAATAAATACTATATGATGGAATTGTTTTAAATGACATCTTTGAGGATTATTTTAATCCCATAAAAATGTTTTAAATGACGAATAGGTCATATCTATCATTTTACAACTGTTTAGCTGAATGTATTGAATGACTTCTTATTGAATAATCGCATAATTTTTTCTTGTTTTTTTTGTACGTACCCGTACGCCAATTTACATAAAGTGTTTTGGGAACCATTTGACTTTGCAGTGTGTTCAGCTTAAACTGTTGAGAATCGACCTGAAACAACACAAAGCATTTGATCAGTAAGCTATTGTTTTTTCTGTAGACTGGTAGTGTCAGGGCCCCAAGCAGTGTTGGAAATTAACTTTTTTGTCCACTTGCCACTACAGCTTGTGCATTCCAAAATCTACCAGCCACTCAGTTTTAAGATAAATTTCAACCAGCCCTTATTTTAACAGACAGCTTTTGAGATGAATATAACGTCTACAATATTTAAGCAACATGCAATTTATTAAATAAATATTTGAGCTATTCAGAAGTTATACTCAACTCATGTTAGTGCAGGAGACCAGAGAGGAACACGTTTTTAAAAGTTTCTCTGTAAAAACTGTTCAAATAAAAACTGTTTACAAAGTGCAAGTCATTGGTATATTGGATAGCATTAGTTTTGTTTGTTTCACAACGTTTGCTTTATTTGGGTATAACTTATCAAAACTGTGGTTTGGTCCAATCAGAGTAATTGGGAGTAAGGATTCAGCACAACTGCTTGTTATTTGACATTCTGGCCACACTATATTCAACATATTTCATTATCTCAATTAAATGGTCTTATATCAACATGTGACACACACAAGCTTTTTATCATTTTGGCTGGTAAAATGTATGCTTGGCTAGTAGGTTTTTTCCATCTACCAGTCGACTTGGTCAGTGAGTCAAAAAGTTAATTTCAGTCACTGGGTCTAGGTATGATACACATCCCTTCTGTTTTTGTTTTTTTTTTTACATATAGGTGAACCCCACCTAGATACCCCACCTAGATAACTAAATTTCACAGGTTGACTCTGTTGATGAATGCCAATCAGTGTAGGGCTGAGCACAGGAAAGCATAGAGAAGTAGTTGCACTCTGCATTTAACTGGACAGTCAAAGTTTGAAATAAAATGGTGTTGAAGCTCTTCTATATTCCTCCCTAGGCATAAAAGTTTGCAAAATCTCTTGTGCTCTATGCAGAATATAGTTATGTGTAGCAGTACTACCAAGAAACTTCATTCTGTAATAAACAAATATATGATTTTGCATGTAACCTTTCCATGCCGCCCTGTACTGTAGTTGGGAGACCTCCTCTTGTAGGCTATTTCTGTTGATTTAACCTGCATACCTGCATTTTCACAGCCTGTCAATCGTATCTCGCAAAACGAGGAAGATGATTTTCTATGTTTTTTTATCCATGTAGTCTATCATATGTAAAATAAAAGACTTGCTGTTTATTTCTTCAAATAAAATGTTATCAAGACAATGACAAAGTAATTATCACTTGAAATAATAACTTTGTCTTTCAACTTTGCTTTCGTCAGAGAATTACAGCTCTGCAGACCTTTGGCATTCTAGCTGTCAATTAGTTATAGTGATTTTAAGAAATTTCACTCATAGTTCCTTAAGGGTCTCCCAACTGGTGGATTGCCTTGATTGGTGCTTCTTGCTTACCATTTGTTCAAGCTTCTCCTGCAAAGACTCAGTAGGGTTAAGATCTAGTGACTGCACTGGCAACTCGACTGTAGACGGAGTATCTTGCATTGTTTGGAACCGTGCTTTGTGTCATTATCCTGTTGTAGGATGAAATTGGCTCCAATAAAGCACCATCCACAACACAGGGCACGGTAATGCAAAAATGAGTCATAGCCTTTTCTTATTCAAGATCCCTGTGACACAGTACAAATCTCCCACTTCACCAACACCAAAGCACCCCCAGGCCATCACAATTGCTCAACCATGCTTGAAAGATGGCATCAAGAACTCTCTAGTATCTTTTTTGTTCTGATCCAAACATAACACTTTTTTCCACTCTTCTTCTGTCCAATGTCTATGCTCCTTTGCCTATCTTATTTTTTTCTTTTTATTGGCCAGGTTCAGATTTGGCTTTTTTTTTGCTACTCTGCCAAGAAGGCCAACACCTGGAATCGCCTCTTCACTGCTGACACCGAAACTACTGTTTTACTGTACCATTTCATGAAGCTGCCAGTTAAAGGACCTATGAGGCATGTGATTTCTAAAACTAAAGGCTGATGTGTTGATGAACTTGTCATCTTGTGAAGTTGTCCACCACTGCCTCCCGCTTCTTTCTCTTCTTGTTGGAGCCAGTTTGTGCTGTGAAGGAAATGGGGCACACATTTAATGAGATCATAAGTTTCTTGACAATTTCTCGCATGGAAATGCCTTGATTGAACACCAAGAATAGATTGATGACCTCTCAGAAGAAAGTCGATATTTTAATTAAAAAAATAAAGAGTTCTAGAAGAAATTTCCCTGACAATTTGACTTTTCAGCTTCGCTGCTTCATATGTCCCCATGGTGGCACTTATCACGTGGATGAGGGAAACTTAAACGGGAGGTAATTGGCCGAACAAGAGGAGGTTTACAGTATGATAATAGCAGACAGCAGTGTGAAGAAAGTAAAAGATGTCTCAGCCACGTGTAATCGGACAAACACAATCGACTACATTATATTCAAGCTCTGTCTGGTAAAAGACTTGGGCAACATTTTGAGCATGCAAATCTACTTACGACACCACTCTGATCTTCTTGTTAAGAAAATGGCTAATGCAAACATAATAAACCTGCTTCTCTGAATATAGTATTAAAAGCATAGCTTCCTTACATGTCTCAAAAGGCTGCCAGTATTACAAAGTCAATCACTGGCTTAAGTTGCAAGGACCTCCACTTGTACAGTGTGGCTGAAAATAAAGGTGTTTGTCAAATGTTAAAAACACTTGTACCAAGGTATGAAATACTGAAAACATTAAATATTTCACAGAGAACTCTATTCCAGCTCTTATTGATGAGACGAGAGGAAGGATGGGGGATGCACTTCGGTCTGCAGAGCTATTTGTGCTCTCCTGCGATGGCTGCTAGTCCTATGTGACAATCATTGCCCATTTTATAGACAATAAGTGGCAAATGCAATCCTAGTTGATCTAAACAAAGGTTAAGCACAAGACTCCTACTGGCGCTAATCAACACTCTGAGAAGTGTACTTGCCTCCGCATGCTGATCAGTTGCTCTCCTTGATGAACATGCATATTTGAGGATGAATTGAAATGTGCTCAAGTTTACATGATACAGTTCACAGCACTGACATGTTCTCAGGTTTATGTAAAGCAAGCTAGTAAACCCTGAAATATTATATACAGAGATACAGAGATGGAGATATCAAGTTGATCAGCGTTTTAAAGCACGACAAACTTGTTTTTGAGCATATTTGATAACAAAAACTGTTAAAGCAGAAAAATGTATAAAGCGTTAAGATTCACTCACACTCATGATTTTTTCCCCCCGAAATCTGAACAGTCTTTGTTTCACTTACTCCTCTGGCAAGTCTTGCTTTGCAAAACAGGTGTCAATACATTAGTTAGTAGCCCTTTTCACGCAGATTCCACATTAGTGATGCAACAAAGACTTGCTCCTACACCACATTTATTTTTCCACACTGAACCAAGCAACTTCAGTATAACAATGTGTGGTACACATCACAACGTTGAGTACTGCGATTTTTGTTATCCACAAGAAATCTAAAAGTGTCAAATTGTTTATAATCATATTGATGCTGTTGTATCCATATCCGGTGCATGGTGGATCTTGACCCACCATGCACCGTGGAAAGTGATGTGAAAGATATGTTTTTTGCGCCAAATTTACATCACATAATCATTAGATAATAGCGGGCCCTGTCTGCCTCTCTCTCTCAGAGCAGTGCTTTTTTCCAAGGGAAATTTTGCCATAGACTCGATAGGGACATTTGATATGCTGATTTTATTTCTATTTCTACATAATAGGGCAGGGTGATAAATCGGTAAAATCGATTAATTCGAGTTTGTGGTTTAGGATGATTAAATAAAATTGATTTTCTATTTAACTTGCTCCGGCGCCGCTCCCCATGGGCTCCCGTAGTTCATAGTGGGCTCCGCCCTCCCCCGCATTGACTTTCCACAGAGAAACAAACAACATGCAGCAAGCAAAGAGTTCGTTCCCGAAAAGGGACTTTCTTGTTAGTAGCATGGTTCTGTAGCGTCAGACCTCGAACAAACCACGGTCCGTTGTTGCAACTAAAGGCAGCAGACCGACCCATTTATTTCAGCATCTCAAACAGACACCTGTATCAGAGTGGGACACTCGTTGTTCACTACAGGATGGACAAGACCGCGGCAGCCCACCAACACCCGCTATAAAGCAGCCAACATTGGCGGCATCATTTAATCATTGTGTCCCGTGTGACAAAGGATCCCGGTGGACAGCTTTTACGGATGCAGTCACGGTACATATCGCTAAAGATATGGTGCCTATATACAGTGGAAAAGCCGGAGGTTCATCCACATGCTCAAAATGTCCGACCCCAGGTTTGTGCTACAAAGCCGCAACAGTGCATGGTATCTCAAGCAAGAGGCAAGAGGACAGGCTCGTCTTCCTGGTCAGAAATGTGTTAAAAAGACATTAAGCACACACCTCATGTACTGTTCAGCTACCAACATGTGATGTTTACTATGCAATGCATGCAGATGTTTAATTTAGTTAATATATTTTCAGGGATACAAAATACTTTTTTGTAACAGGCACCTTTTGCAAAATAAAGTATTTAGTGGAAGTTATGATAACACTTGATCAATACCAATAAGGAAACTGATCTGTTTTTATAATAGCAAGCAATCTGACATGTTAGATTTATGTTTACAAAAGCATTTTATCAAAAAGGACATTCTTTTCAAAAGGATGCACTTTTATTTATTTTTTCAAGTGAGTTCGGAGGTGCACTGTTAAAATGGCAGGGCAAATGTGCTAAAATAAATGCAATGCTTTTAATAATTTCTTATTTCATTTGAAGTTTATTTTAGAGAAGGAAAAAAAAATTGAGTAAAATTGTAAATTGAATTTGTGAGGAAAAATCAGATTCAATTTTTAGCAGCCCTACTACATAAGTTGCAAAACATGATAACTATAGTGGAAAGCAATGAAAACGTGAGGCTAAGTTTTTTTGCCAAAACCACGTCACATAATCACCACCACTCAAAAGCAGGAGCTGCAGCTCTCGCTGCCAGTAGAACAGACAGATTAACAGCCTGATGTCAATTCAGTATTTTTCCCCTTAAGTTGCCAAAGACATGACCTGCTGCCACATTATTGTTGTTTGGTCCGGTAATGTTGCTATTTGGTTGGTAGTCTGAGACATTTCTCTTATTTTGAGCCATATCCAGTGAGGGGATCTGTTCAGTTGCCTGACTGTGAACACCATCAAATCATCACAACCCTGCCCCACTATGCCGGCTTACACTTTCACACAGGGGCTGATTCTGCTCTGTTACAGCTTCTTTACTGCCTCTGCTGGCAGATCAGAGGTGGAATGTCCCCCCATTCTTCCTCTTTTAACTGTTACAGGGACAGTGAAGTGGAATAATGGAGTAGTATTCCCGCTTTGGAAAGGCAGTTAGAAAGGGGTTAACATCAACATCACTTGTACACATTGTTCTGGAATTGGGCATTATAGCAAGGCTAAGTCCTATATTCTTTTGTGTGTTGTCTCTTTAGAGATACTACTGCTGTTCTTGTAACATTGTTCTGGAGCATATGATGTAGCCTGTGTAATTACAAGTAGTTGTAGTTTTACCTCAGTTCATGACTGTGTACATTTGTGTTTGTTGGTTTCCAAAATGCTATTGAGACACCACAAAAAACCAACACCTTATTTCACAGCTAACTGTATGTAAGCAGCTGAAGTCCATCCAGTGGCAGATGAGACAACATTTTTTATGGTTACAGTACATCAGCAGAAGACTAATTATGATACAGATGGTTGGTAGTGTGACATAGTTCAGCAATTTGCAGCTGGCTTGTACTTACTACTAACCAAACTCTAGTACAGACTTTACCCAGTAATTCTGTTTGATTTAGTCCTGATTTACCATTTCCTGTCTAAGACACTGGAAATCTCCAATAGTATTCTTGGTAGTGGCATATGAACAACATGGTTTGAAGATTGACTTCCTTAAGTTCATATCTAGAGGCCTGTTAAAGCTTTCTTTGGTAGTAGATATATTTAAAAGCATTTTTTGTTTTGGTGGAGGATGATCAAGTATGGGCTCTTAACATCGGCTGCCAAAATCCCCCCTTTCCCCAAGGTCTCCACTGAACCATGGTGTTGCCTGTCTGCACTGGCCTTTACTGTCGCTGTCAGACATGATATTGAAGTTTCAATATCTCCACATCTCCAGTGACACTTATGGATTCTTGTTGTACAAAGTTGATCTGCAAATGGTTGTCCTGACAGAAGGCAATCACAGTCATGTGGTTTCTTCTAGAATGATAGCCAGAATGATCACATCTGTACCACAAAGATTTAAATTAGACATTTTTTTGCCTGTGTAAGTCAAGCCTTGGATGTACAGAAAGAGGTGCCTTTCTTCCCCATACAGGACACTGTTAGTTTTATCAAAGGGAGTAATCCATGTGAGTGCAACCAGAAGTGCCTGTTGTACTCATGCTAACTGTGACTGAAGGTGGATTAGAGGCTGTGTGATTTTGACCCCTGCCCCTCTACTGTCTGCCCTAGTGTTTAGACTCGTCAGTGGGGAAGAGGAAAAGAAGCTTGGCTGTTAGCTCTTCTCAGGACCCATCTTTCTCAGGATTAAACCAGGTGTGACCTTTACCACAACACCAGCTGCCTCACAACAGCAGTTGTTGCTTTGCAATTATACCTTGCTACACTTGTTAAAAATAAACTAGACCAGCAGCACCCATCTTGCACTCATAATACCCAATGTATATACTCCTCCTCCCCGTGTACACTTCATCACAGTGGGAGGGTTAAACAAACATTCCTTCGGTGTTTTCTAGGAAGTAGCTATTGTCCATATTTGTTTCAACACCAACTCCTAATCCCTCCTAATAATGGCTAAAATTGGCATCTTTAATTAAAAGCATTTCATGGCTCTTTCATGTGATCTTTAGTCTGAGGGTAATAAAACCATCAAGCGGAATTCAGTTATACCAAAATCAAACCTGATCTCAAAGCTAAGACCATATTGAACAAGCAGTCATACTCATAAATCCAAAAGTAGTATTATTCCAGTCCAAAAGAAAAGCCAGAGATTCTTTTAAATGATGGTATTGTTAACAATGTATATAGAACTAATTATAATGCCAATGTTAAACTTGGACAGTGTAAAACCACAATTTCATATTCTTTGTAAAGATGAAAGTTCTACCCTGGATCAGAGGAAATCAGTGCTTAATAAAAGTTGCTAAACAAACAATTCTCATAAACACAAGCAAACAAGTCTGTCATGGCTGTCTTGATGGAATGCGGCTGACATTGGTATCCAGGGGGCTAAAAAACCCTCCCCGTATGCCTTGTGGGTGTGGTGGAAGACAGTGCTGAACAATAAAAAAAAAGTAAAGAAAAATAATTAAAATCCTATATCTGAAACTGCAAGCCGCAATTTGTGGGCTCTAGCTCTGTGGTGCGTCAGAATGAAGCAGCTCAACTGGCCAAATTGACGCCATGTGTTTAACAGCATTTCAAAAGCGTAGCATAATTGAACTGCCGTGTTTTGCCATTAAGATGAAGTTGTCGTAACTTGAGTGTACATAGTCAAGTCCGGGGGATTACTTTTATGAGAAGTGAAAATATTTATGGTTCACTATGAAACTGTCTTACGCTTAGGTTATTAACTAGACTTTGGAAAACACTGTGGCGCAAGGGATGAACTGATCAGACTTTGGTGATCAAAGGTCAAGGTTACTGTGATCTCACTAAACAAAATGTGGCAATAACTCAAAAATTCATACCATAAATTTGATATGATAATATGACAGAACTTTTTAGATTTTATATTGAAGCATCTTCCTGGCCAGTATTCAACGCCGTAATTCAGGAACAGAAGTGGAGAATGGGACTATCTACAGGTGGTTTACCTGTAGTTGATCCATCTCATAATCTAGGTGTTGACAGCTTATTGAGGAGTTATAGCCAGAGCCTTGTGTGTAGTGAAAACTGCAGGCCTGAGAGCGCAGCAGTCGTGTGCCGCACTCCTGGAGCAGAAGGGGCTGCGGGGTTTCCTCCCCGTGAAGTGAGTGCTTGCAGGAATGACTTCAAAACTCTGCAGGGAGGGCCATCTTAAATAGTGACTGCCAGTAAGCTGCCATGGCTGTTTGGGGCATTTGCCACTGACTGGCTGCTGCCACTATTTGTGCTTGCTGTCTCTCAAACTCTGGTTGAAATATTACTGGTACAGTAATCGCAGTCTCCAGTTTGGCAGCAGAGTGCTGGTTCTTTACCAAATTTTTAATGGCAACAAGAAGTTGTGTGTCTGAGGCAAATATGCATTGATTACACTTAAGGGAGCACCCAGTTTAAGTCCATGTGGACCAGGATGAAGCCTTGAGTTTCACTTGGCTAAAGCAGGTAAATTGAGTTTAGTGAAATTTTTGGAAATGGTTTGTTCATATTCTAATTTTATGTGAAATACATCACACATATTTGCCTCTTCAGGCATGATGGTCATGGTGTTTTTGTGCCCTCAGGTGGCACTGTGGGGGACAACTTAATCTGGTTTGTGTGCTGTTGACATGAAAAATGACCACACTAACACTGTCTCAGTTAATATTCTATTATTCGATTCTATACATGTCCATGGTAATAAAAAATGCATAAACTGTATACAATAAAATAAAGATTTTGACAAAATATTTAAGACCATCCATCAAAGTGGGACATTGAAAGTCTAACGTATACTCTGGTGCCCAACTAAGCTGATTGTAGGGATCCTCTGGGCTGCCATGTTGAAGATGTGTGTGAAGCATCCATATTTGAGAATTTGTAGCGGTTTCTTGTTCTGTCAGAATCGTTTTATTGACCAAGCACACTCCAGCTTCCTCTCATAGTCCAAAGTTTATGCAAGTGAGGTTAATCGGTCACTCTAAATTGTTTGTTGGTGTGAATGTGAGCATGAGTGGTTGTTTGTCCCTATATGTTAACATTGGTCTCTTGGGTTAAGTACCTAGTAATCTTTATGGATTTCCCATGTTTTGTCTGGTCACACTGACATTTTCTAATAAAAGAATCCTTAATTTTGTAAAAAGGCAAAGATGCTAAAGCTTACGCAAATTATGCAGAGAGTGAGTGTGTTTAATACCAGGAGGAATGTAATACTATCTTTTTTCTTCACATATGATAAAACCACCATGTGGTTAGAAGTTGCATCTTGGAAGAATGTGCATGAATTTCAGAATATCTCAGGATTTGGTGTGTTCCACTTTTGCTTTAATGACAGCATGCGCTCTAGCTCGCGAAGACTCGACAAGTTTGTGCAAAATCTGATAACTCAAGTTATCCTAGCATGATTTGGCAGTGTTCCACAAAGCTTCTTGAGTTGTCAAAAATGCTTGGCTTGCTCAGTCTTCAAGTTCCCCATAGGTGTTCAATAGTGGTGAGGTGACTGTGGAGAAAAGTCCATGACAGTCAGAATTCCTTGGTCTTTGGTCTTCAAGTAATTTGCAAAGCTTTCAAGGTTGTGTGGTGTGTTTGGTGTCATAATCCTACTGCAGCATCATAGCTATAACACAGAACAGTAAGACATTTACTCTCATGACTATTTTTAAGTGTTTCACTAATTGGAGAAATACTTAAACAAACTTGTCCAAGAGAAGACAATTAAAGTACAACCCCCTGAAAATGGCAAAAACTAAGCACTAAATGGAAAATGGGTGTCTTCCTTCTAGTTTGTAGGGGCGCTCTCGAGTCCTTTGCCACACCCTTGCCCAACAGTAGGGATGTCAGTGGTTAACTATTCATTGGTTAACCACAGAGAATATTTTTGACCAGTTATGCATATCGGTATACTATTACCTTTGCACACACACACACACACACACACACTATCTGCTAACAGCTTAACTAGAGCCACTTGCATAAATAGTGAAGTGTGCCAAAAGAAGCTTCCCTCCAGAAAGGCAACAAAGTTCAATGCATGTTAAAACGTTACTATAGCACTATGATGCTAAACTGCATTAAGAACAAACACGCTGCTACCATGGCCGAGTATGGCGCACAGCCAGGGATGATGTTGCTACTAGAAGGGGGTAAAAGTGAACATGACAGTTGGAGGACATACACTACTCAAAAAAATAAGGCAAAACTTAATCATCACTTAATAATGACAATGATGATAATGATAAATCTATTTTATATAGAGCTTTTCAAGGTACAGAAAGACACTTCACAGGGTAAAAAGTCATTGGAAGTTCAGAGATATCGTTCAAAGAAGGTCTGCTGTGTCTCCCAGCACTGTCTCAACGGCATGGAGGAGCTACCAGGAGACCAGCAGTTACATGGGGAGAGCTGCATAGGGCCATAGAAGGGAATCAAGCCAGCAGCAGGGCCTGTATCTGCTCCTTTGTTCAAGGAGGAATCGGGGGAGCACTGCCAGAGCCCTACTAAGTGACCTCTAGCAGGCTACTGGTGTGCATGTTTCTGACCAAACTGTCAGAAACAGACTCCATGAGGGTGGGTATGAGGCCCAGCACCTTGAAGAGGTGATTTGGCATTTGCTTGAGAATACAGGAATTGGCTGTCCCGCCATTGGCGCCCCATTCTCTTCACATATGAGAGCAGGGTCACACTGAGCTCATGTGACAGGTGTGGCAGTCTGGAGACGCTGTGGTGAACGTTATGCTGCCTGTGACATCATCCGGCATGACTGGTTTGTTGGTGGTGCAGTGATGGTCTGTGGAGGCATATCCTTGGAGGGTTGTGCAGACCACCATGTCATAGCCAAGGGTACCCTGATTGCTATTAGGCACTGGGATGAAATCCTCAGGGTGATTGTCGGATCTTAAGCTATTGTACCCTGGGTACATCAGATGTCAATGTTCACGACTGCTGTTTCGTTATGCCATAGTTAATGTGACCAGACAATGCCAGGGGCACTGATAATAATCCTTAGAAAAAAAATGGGGTTCTTTTTGGTCTGTACTGGGGGCCCTTATAAAATAAACAAATTGGGTTCCTCCTCCCCCACAGGTCTTGAGCCCTAACAACAATCTTTGATTAGGAATGTGCTGGGTTTCTAAAGATGTTGCTGGTAAAGGGAATGTGGTCAATCATAATATTCAAACTTAAATCTGTCTTTTTTTTCTTCTTTTTTTTTTTTAATCGAATATGTATCCAGCTTTGAATTTTACTTTTGAAATTATATTTAGGTGGGTAAATCAGCCAAGGGGTACCACTTGGATGAAATTGTTCTTTTTTCTTTGTTGCCTCTCCTTTGTATTAGGGCGGCACGAAAAAATCTTGATCTTGATTCACACATACACGTGATCTCATTTCTACACACAACCATTCTGAAGCATTTTATATCTCGAGCTGCAGCTCAAACAAATGTACCTATTTTCCTCCTGTATCTTTTGAAGCGCCCCCAAATACAGCACTGCCGCTGCCTCCTCCCTCAACCTATGGTAAAGCGTCATTACAACACGTTATTCAGTGGAGGAAGCCCGTCTGCAGTTGAGTGTTTGGAAGGAGTGAGTGAGAAGCCATATTTATACAGGGCTGCAAGCCGCCAAACTGCCCAATCGCTAGGCGGCTCGGTCCGCGGTTTTAGACAGAGGGCGGCAAACTGGGGGTCTGTTTTGGTCCGCCGATCACTTCATCCGCGGACATTAAGATGAGCAACTGGACGGCCGCTGAGATCCAGGAGATTCTAACGTCTCCTGGCAGCTACACTTAGCTGCATAGGAGATGCAAGCATCTCCTGGATCACTAGCTGTTTGGTTGTGTCCGCTTGTTGTTGTGGCAACAAGCCAGAAACGGTCGCTACTTTCAAATTAAAAGCCCCCCCCAAGAACCCAGTTCTAAAATCCAGTGGCGTGCAATGTAAAGCTCTTATTTTGAAGACAAATTCGTTGTCACTGTTCACAGCTGAACTTCGAGCTTCACTTCACGTCACATGTTCACGCCTACCTCAGAGGCGGCTTTTGGAAAAGGAGGAATATTACGCCGCCGTTTTAGAAAATCGATCACAGCAGCTATCACATATCACCTAGCAAAGATACGGCCCCACTAATACCCCGTGTTGTAAAGTGTTTAAAGGATGCCCTCTCATCTTGGAGACTTTTTTTTTTTTTTTTACTTTTGTAAAAATAATTTCTCATCCAATGATAGAACTTGAACAAAACTAAAAGAACATTGCTTTGGCAGAGGCATAGTAGTATGCCTCTGCCATACTACTATGTTTGTTTTGTTCAAGTTCATCAGTGCAATAAACATTTTGTGAAAAAAAAAAATCTTGCCAGAGAATCGTGATCTCAATTCTAAGCAAAAAAATCGTGATTCACATTTTTTCCAGAGTCGTGCAGCCCTACTTTGTATGTTCATTGAATAAAGCACATTTCCCCTCCAGCTCCAGTTAACAGCCGTCAACATTACAATACATAAACAGCCCACATTGGAGGTCAGCTCTGCACGTTGCTGCTGCACTCATGTTGATAAACTTATATGAAGATCATTACATTTTGTAACCCCAAAAGTTTAAAGAGTTATATCTTGTCAGTAAACTGCCCTTCGTCAAAGCAGAATGCAATGTGATAACCGGTGTGTCCCCTGGAAGATCTGGCTCTGCAGCAAACTCTCTTCCAGAGATAACCAGGTCTGCGTAGCCGAGTGGCGGCTCTGCTTCTCTCCACTATATCCGGTTCTCCCCACTCAGAAAAACTCATCACACATGTGACAGTTTTTCACCAAAGGTTGAGGCTGACAGTAAACTCAGTACGAGATTCTGGTTGTCTCTCTTTCTACCCTTGGAACTTTCTTCCCTCTCCTCTTCCTTGTATGTTTATGAAATAAAGTGCATTTACCCTACAGTCCCAGTCCACTACTGCAGATCGCTGCTGCAATTAGGTTAACAAACGGGATTGAAGATGAATCCACTTTTGTATTCCTAAACATGTTCGTGAACAGTTTCAGATCAGAGCAGAATCCAATGTAAATTTCAGAAGGTTAGGTTCTGCATCCCTCTCCTCCAGAGCTGTTTGGCTCTATGCACATTTTTTGCTGAAAGTTCATTATATCTAACTTGCGCAATTACGAATAGTCTTCACATTGACTTTATGTAATCTTACAAAATTTGGTTTGTATTTGGTCTTAACATACCATTACAGTTGATAATCGTTTTTTTACGTTCAAGGTGGATTTTACGTCTTTGCTCCAGTCAAGGATATTCACATCAGTATTTGTGTCATTCTTTGTGTCCTACTTAATGTCAGTACAGAACTTAAAGGTGCACTATGTAGTTTTTAAAATAAATTAAAACGTTTACATTTTTATTTAATAAGTTGGCATCGGACATAGGCAGAGCCCTCAGCATATAATTTTGTACCCTGTTGAGCCTAGAATCCATATGGTTGCTTTCATTGTCCGGAGAAGCCAACATATAGGCTGGTTGTCTAGCTGTTGTTTAGATAAGCAGTTAGCACATGTAGTGTGGTGACGTTTGGGTGGGTTTCATGTCTGTTTGGTCTTCTTTAAGTGTGGGTGTGTGTGTGGGTGTGTGTGTGGGTGGGTGTGGTCACTGAGCACAACTTTGATGTTTAATGTCATTAAACCATTAAGGATTGCAGATGACATCATACAGTTTGATTGTAAAACATCAGAATTGGCAACATAGTATCACCACATATCACACCCTCTGAAATGAGAATGTGACATAATTGTTGTCGGGTCCAACAAAAAAGTTTACAGCTTTAGGAAAGCAGCTCTTTAATGGAAAGTATGTCAATATATTGTTTAAAATTTAGACTGGGCCACTGTAGTTCACTGCTAAAGTGCTTAAATGTGTTTATAACCGTCTTTCATAAACTTTCTGCGAAGAATGAGTATTTCAGCAATTAAAAAAGGAATCTGGCTTACAATGACCTGTGCCTAATGACAATGTGTTGAAATGCAATAAGAATAACTTAACAATTGTTCATATTTTACAACAATTACACGAAAGTGAAAAGGGTCCATTGCATCTTTCACAGAACACATGTGGAACTTTGCTTGTATTTCTATGAGTAGAAGTATTGTTGCTGTATTTAAATTCCTCAAGTGACCTTTTTAGGGATGTAGTCATGACACTTTTTACCATGCACAAGTTAGTATTGTCACAAAGATCTAATCTATATAATAATATTTTAGACATTTGTGTTTCACTGCAGGGCTTGGCTAATTTCCATGTCTAGAATGAAGAAAATCAGTTGAAATAATTTTGTGTCTTCATTTCTGATTAACTTCTGGATAATTATCACTGTTTTGTGGGGTGTCACTAATGGATAATCACCATGTGTTTTGTCCCTCTCTGTCAGTTGTTCCTTATTGACTTTGGTTTGGCGAAGAAGTACCGAGACAACCGAACAAGACAGCACATCCCGTACAGAGAAGACAAGAACCTGACTGGCACAGCACGCTATGCCTCCATCAATGCACACCTGGGCATTGAACAGAGGTCTGTGCACATTTCAATATTTAATTCTTAAAGACAACTTTTAAAAGAACAAAATGGAAACCGATTTTTTTTCAAAGAAACCAGAAACCAGTTTAAAGTTGTTGTTTTTTTCTGTTTAGAAAAAAAAAACATGGTTAAGTGGTTCTAGTAAGACTGGAGTTGGTTTGCAGAAAAATTTGCAGTTTATCCTGGTCTTACCAACAAGCTTTCAACCCGCTTTTCACAATTTCTTGGTTGTTGTTGTTGTTTTTTTTTTTTTATCAAGTTATTGAAATAAACACTTAACATTATATTTATTGTGTCAGAGAGGCAGCATTGCCCTGCTTGTGTACTCAACAACTAACATTATTGTCTGCAGTCGCCGTGATGACATGGAGTCACTAGGCTACGTGCTGATGTACTTCAACAGAACCAGTCTGCCTTGGCAGGGACTAAAGGTATGGTGTTATAACTGACTTTGCCGGTTGGAATGATCTGAATCCACCAATTTCCTTGTACTGTTTTCTTTGTTTTATTGCATATTATGTGTCCTATGATATGCTCTATGTATATTAATCCTGTTGCTGAATTAAGGTGAACATAACGTTTTTAAAGCCTTTGTAACTTAAATAGGGTCAGTGATCCATTTGACATGTCCAGGTCAGAAGAACAGTGGGCAGTATTACCTGTGGGGCAGTGAGCCACAATGTGTGGATCCATTAGTAAAGGTCCTACTGCTTGTCTGCAAGACTCGCTGTACGCTGCCTGATGTTGTAATGTTGGTCCTATGTGCATCTATTGTTTTTCTAAGTTCGGTGTGTGGAGGGGCAGCCCCCTCTGCAAACACATGGTCTGGCAACACTTCCTATCAACTGTGTTGTCAAGCAAGCGAGAGAGAATGGTAGATAAGTGGCAGTGAATGAAAGCAGAGCAGAGGGAATAAAGGTTACAAGTATTGTCATTGGAGTAGTAGGGTACACTATAGGTCACAGTGCGTCAGTTAAAATGCAGCAGTGTTTCAACAGCTAAGACTAGTCTTTCCCTGATGTCAAAAATTGATGGGGGGTTACCCCCAAAAACCGTTATCACGCATTTCACATAATATACAATGATGATCATTGTCAGGCTGCCACAAAGAAGCAGAAGTATGAGAAGATTTCAGAGAAGAAGATGTCCACACCTGTTGAGGTCCTCTGCAAGGTAAGAACCTGTTAAACATTGACAGAATTGACTGAATTAGTTATAAAGTTAATACACATCCAAACAAACAACCTAACTGTATGGGTTTGTTTTCAGGGTTTTCCAGCAGAGTTCGCCATGTATCTGAACTACTGCCGTGGCTTGCGTTTTGAAGAGGCTCCAGACTACATGTACCTGCGCCAACTGTTCCGCATCCTCTTCAGGTAAACACACATACACAAACGTAAACATCGGCAGCAATTTTTGCAGTGGTTAGTCTTTCAGAATTACCGCTACTAATTCAGGTCTGTCTTCTTCACAACTAGTTATAAAGGGAGTGTCTTTGTCAGTAGTCTCTCAAGCGTTTGAGAGCGTCATTTTCTGTATTAACTGCTGCAGCTTTCCTGGACTTTATGGCACAGTTATCTCAGCCATGGGAACTCTCAGCCAATCAAATGTATACATTTCAAAGATTACAACACATGCAACTGGTCTGAGTAGCAATACCTAACATTTGATGATCTTTAAAGGGAAAGTATTGACATCTATTTTCTCTTTGAAGATCATCAAATGTTAGGATGGGTCTCTTCTTGTATGTTCATATTTCCCACCTAAAAATCCTTGGGGCAGGTTTTATGATGTCAGGTAAAGCAAATAAACTCAAACATGTCACGCTTAAGTTTTTTTGCTGCTTGATACTGTGGCTAGTCCATACCAGCTCACCTAGGCCTCAAAGTTCACTTCATGGATTTTATTGGATACTTTTATATTTTGTATTTTTAATTTTCATTAGAGTTTGCTGACATACATGTAGCTGAAGATGGTATCAAAAATTGAAAATAGTATTTCAGACACAAATGTATAGAAAACACAGAACACTAAATGAAAATACAAATATTAAAATCAAACTGTTGACGAACGTAACCCAAAAATAATTATGCAAGCCATTATGTTTTCGGGTTGTCTGTCCGTACATGTGTCAGGGCCATTCCCGTGAACGTGATATCTAATGAAACGCTTTGAGAAATTTTCTTCAGGCATGAATGTCCATCCTGACTCAAGGATGAACTGATTAGATTTTGGAGGTCAAACGCCACTGCAGACTCACGTTTCCTGAATGTGAGATCAAGTACACCGTGAGGGTATTACTTAAGATTTGATACATAGGTCCACTTTTACCTTTTAATCAGCTTGTTCTTGAGTCCAAGTAACTGGGATGTTGCATATTGTGAAAGCAGTATCTCAAGGAAGCCTTAAGGGAGTTTCTCCAAATTTGGCACAAATGTCAACTTCGACTCAAGGATAAACTGACCACATTTTGGAGTTCAAGGGTCAAAGTCACAGTGACTTCAAATCTTGTGAGGATACTAATTCAAGAATGAATTGAGGGACTTTAGTCAAATTCAGTACAAATCTATACTTGTCTTGGGGCGTGAACTGAGTGATGAACAGAGATTTTGGAGGTCAAGGGTCACTGCAACCTTACATGTTGTCAAAGTGACCTCACCTGCGTGGTGATACCAAACTTTGGTGAGCTTGTGACTTTCGACCAGCTGTGTGCACAAATATCAAGCTTCCACACTTTACATCAACGGATGATCTCATTTTCATGGAGACACACGTGGTGTGCACGGAGGGGAATGGCTGTGTGTATGAAGTGCGTGAGTGACACTGAGACGGGGGGAGAAAAGGAAATGCAGATGAATGAATAAGCTTCGTTTTTAAGCAGAATAAAAAAAAAATGAAAAAAAATCCTGCTTGACTTTGCCCTCTGTCTCTTACCCCTTTCTTTTCCACCGCCCATCCTTCGACAAACCATTTTAATCAACCCATCGCTGGAAATTTTGTGTTGATAATTTGTTTGTGTTTTTTAGGACTCTGAACCACCAGTACGACTACACATTTGACTGGACCATGCTGAAACAGAAAGCAGCCCAGCAGGGGGCCTCCTCCGGGGGCCAGGGCCAGCAGGCACAAACCCCCACAGGCAAGCAAACTGACAAACCCAAGCCTAACATGAAAGGTTAGTAGCAAACAGCCAAGCGACGTTTTTTATGGACACCAATTGCTCATATATTCATTCAGTTTTGTACTTTAGATATCGTTTTATTCCCTAACCCACACCCCAGTGCCCCTTTTTTTAAGAGAGAGTACAAATGCCAAATTGGAAATCCAAAGCAAATTCAGCTTATTATTCCTGTTGGAATGATGAAGTCAGACAGCATTTTAATTTTGAGGAGGCACCCTAAAAAACAGAAAATCCAAAATGGAATACTTTGACACAATTGGTCTGTCTTGCAGAAGCAAAGACGTCCTTGGGGAATTTGACTACTAACTTTGCTGTCGTGCTATTCTATTCCTTTGTTGGGACTGGACAACGGGCTCTCTCCATGGTGACATTGCATTAATGCTGACCAACTTGCTCTGATCACACACCAATGATTCTTCTGCAGTCTGTTTTAACATTCCCTCTTCAACCTGGAAAATATCTTAATTTATCCCTCCTTACTTAACATGTTTTTCCCTCTAACTATTTGACTGCATTATTAATGATCCAAGCAGATGGAGACAAGGTGTTGGTAAATAAGAACAACAACCTGAGGAATATTGATCCCTCAGGACTGTCATAAAGGGTACACCATTGATGTCACTGTATGCAGATGTTGCCACAGTCACTGTCCTGAGTGGCAAACATGAGGTCAGTTCTGCCACTGTGCATTCACATGGAAAATGTAGCAACAGGGGCCATCTGTGTCTCAGGAAGAGCCACAGAGGAGGGATCCCTCTCCCATGATGGACAGACATGCAGTATATGTTGCATGAACAGAACAACAAAATCCGAATTTACAGTTTGTATTGACAGAATATCTGATACAAATTATTATTATTAGATATATAATCTATGCAAAGTGTGTGGATCCAGGAGGATGACTGAACAGGCCAAAGCAAGCCCCAATGGTTAGAGTCAGGAGATAGTAAAACAGAGGATAGATATGATCCAGTGGAGCCAAGGGTACAATGATCCAGATCCATCAATGTGTGAGACAGTAGGAGTCAGGGGAGCGAGATGTTCCCAGGGGCCGTGGTCCATCTGGAGGGAGCTTGAATAAATAGAGAGGAGGAGGAAACTATAGAGAGTGACAGTGAGAGAGCAGAAAACAAAAACAAAAGTTTAGAGAATTGCTTAATCAGAATAAACAGATTGTTTCTCATTGGCACGACGCTGCAAATTCTAATACTGTAGACTGAGATTGAGACGGAGACTGACCCACTGAATAAGATAGCAATCAGAGTGAACAACTAATTAAAGGTTAAGTCAAAGTAGTAAGTTTTGAGTTTAGATTTGAAGGCGTCAGTAGAGCCAGATTGTCTAATGTCAACTGGGAGGTTATTCCAGAGGAAGGAGGCACGATAGGGATGATGACCTTATGATTACCTCAGATGCAGCCGAGTTGTAGCAGGTGAAATCGTATGATATCCATGTCTTTGTCTTTTGGAAGCTGGACTAGCAGTCACATTTACTCTTTGTTGCTTGCATACATTTCTTCATTCCATCTCTCCAGGTCAGTGTTACCGTCAAGCTACCAGGGACCGAAATCGCTGTTCTACAGACTTCACAAATGACCAAACTTTTGTAGAGGTTTCATTATTTAAAAAAAAATAATAAAAATAAATCAAAATGTCTTCCAAGCTTACACTTAAACACGTAATGGTGCATTGACAACCATGTCTGCATATAAGTTGTTTCTGTTTATCCCCCACAAGCATGGATCGAATAGCAACGGAGGCTATGTGCTAACGTTACTTAAGTAAAAGGAGAGCAAGAGGAATTTTTGCAGCCAAGGTAAGCTGGTTATTAACTTAAAAATCAGACTATCAACAGAGTGATAGTACATTTATATCGATGCAGGGCCCACACAACAAGTACTGGACTCGACCTCTGGGCCCTGTAAAATCATGATTTATAAGGCCCCCCATCAGAAAGTGCAAGGAAATTGTGTCATCCCTCAGATTTGCCATAAGGCATGTTGGAGAGAATATGAAAAGAGGTTTGTTGCTGTTCAATGCACTGAATGTTACATCTCCATGGCCGTTTATTGTATGTAGTTGAACCTGTTCGGTATTGAAACCCAAGCTGCCTGCTCACATTGGTGGCAGTGGTGTTTCTTTTTTTGCGAGGATTGAGTGCTGAACTCTGTACTCGTAAGGATACCGAGCAAATACATCAGTAATATGGAATAGCATTTGATAATAAATTAGTGCAAAATTGTGTTACCTGAGATGACCTTTACAGTAACGTAGCAAGACATCTCTCTAAAACTCAAGGATAAAAGTATATTTACAGACGATTCATTTTAATTCACATTCCTAAGATATCATATTTTCATGACTATACAGTATTTAATATGCTTTGGAAACAAAATTATTGCTGCAGACTTGACATAATTGGCTCAAACAATGCTGTTGTAGCATAAACATGCTTCTTTTACATACTTTCGTTTCAGTGATTTTGAATCGAGCCCTCACTGGGCTGATGATTTTGGTTTCCATTGACGGTTACACAATTTTCATCTCAACAAATCATGCAATGTACATCAGTAAAGATTTTCAGCTTGAACAATTTGTTAATCAAGATCTGATGGGTGATGTAAGTGTTCCTCTAATTTTTTTGCGCAAGGCATGGGTCGGGTATTGGTAAACATAATGACCGGCCAACGCTGTCAGTGTTTTTTGTGCCTCTGATTCATGTCTTCATGTCATTCCGCAAGTAGTCCTTTTCAGTCAATTATTATTGTCATTACTGCTATTTGTATAATTTCTACAAGTCACCGTTTTAGTTGAGTAACTGAAATCCTCGTCGTTCTATTCAAAGGCTGAAACGGGCGACTCATTGAACCAGGGTGAAGTTGGTTTCAGGTTGGATGTTCAGCGGCTATTCACTCGCGTCCAGCTGCGACTTCACTGAGGTTCGCCCAGTGTTAGCAGCAGGAGGACGGTTGGCTCACCTCCCAGAGCCTTGCGCCGAATCACTGGAAACTGATTTAGGGACCGTCATTAAATTACTTGGCATAAATATGCCATATAAATACAAAATAATTGCAGTTTTTTTAGATAGCTTCCATGTCATAATAAATAATAATAATAATGCATTTTATTTGAAGGCGCCTTTCAGAGCACTCAAGGAC
>CAEMYA010000265.1:316806-328719 GCA_903131615.1 Diplodus sargus
TAAGAGTAGTGCAATAGATAGGAATAGGGAAGAGTGTGTGCAGGATTCAGATTCCGTAGTCCTCACCATACAGGAAGTCAACTGGGCCGGGTTAGGCAGGGCTGAGCTTCCGGGGTGGGAATAGTGAAATGGAGTCAAATAGGTGTGTTTTCAGGCGAGATTTAAAGGTGGAGACAGTGTCAGAAGTGCGAATGTCTGGTGGGAGAGAGTTCCAGAGGCTGTGGGCAGATCGGCTGAAAGCTCTTGACCCCATGGTGATTAGGTTGGCAGATGGGGTAAAGAGCTGGAATGGTCGAAGAGGATCGGAGGGTGCGGGAGGGATTGTGGATATGGATCAGTTCAGCAAGATATGATGGTGCCAGGTTATGAAGGATCTTGAAAGTGAAGAATAGAATCTTGAAAGCGATGCGGAATTTGATAGGGAGCCAGTGGAGTTGCTGGAGGGCTGGGGTAATGTGTTCAGCAAAGGGAGTTCTGGTGATGATACGCGCAGCTGCGTTCCGGACCAGTTGGAGTTTATGGAGTGATTTCCGAGGAAGACCGTGGAGGAGAGAATTGCAGTTGTCCAGACGAGATGTAACCAGGGTGTTTACGAGGATAGAAGTACTGGCTGGTGTGAGTGAGGGACGGAGGCGGTTGATGTTGCGTAGATGGAAGTATGCAGACCGGGTAACATTATTGATGTGGGCTTCAAAGTAGGGATGCACCGATTGTGAAATTCTGGGCCGATACCGATGTTTAACATAACAACTTGGCCGATGCCGATGTTCTTTCTTTTTGTTATTTATTCCTTTTTTTTGTGCCACAGAAACATACAAGTCTTTCAGCTCTTTGTAACACTATCCTTGAATGAGCACAAATCCAATGAGACCAATTTATGAAACAAAAACAACCTTTAATGTCACTTTCTGGTTGACATTTAAGATAACCTTAGTTCACATGACAAGATTTCGGGGAGACAGACCTTGGCAAAGTGACGTCGACTCGGCGGCGTGTAGCGTGGCTCCATAAACTTTATTAGACTCTGAAACCTCACGTCCTCCACTACAGAGAAAGGCTGGTCATCTAAAGCAATGAACTCCATCACCTTGTTTGTTATTTGTTTTGCTTTGGCGCTGTCTGGCTGTTTGGCTTTCCTTAAATGCTGTGTCAATTGAAGTCTGAGGGGCCGTCCAGACGGGTGAAAACAATCTTTTTTATCTCCGTCTTCCTCGTCATCGTTTTAAGAATATTTGCGTCCACACTGACCCACTGAAAATGAGCGAAGACGCTGTAGTTCATATTCCAGGCCTCTAGGTGGCGCTTGACATTCACAAAACACTGAGAAGAAGACACGGAGCATGCACAGTAAACTTGCGCGCTGTAAACAAACAGACAGTAGACGGAGAAACCGAACACAACAACAAGAAGAAGATGAAAATGGCGAGTGCAAGGAAACCGGAATCGTTTGTGTGGACCGTTAATGAGGTCGAACTTCTGCTGAGACTCACACTCAACTACAAGGCGGGTAAGTTGCGAGAAAGGCTCGATATCTTCTGCGGCACGAACACGGGCATGTGGTCCGCCATTGTTGTTGTTATGGGACGTTGCGAGATGCGGCGATGGCGTCATTGTTTTGGAAAGTATGCGAATTCGCTGTCCACATGAAAACGGGAGGGCTGCGTTTCCGGGTTTCTCCATGAGCACAGCGTTCAAGCCGCAAATCAAGATATAATCATCGGCCACGGCCATCGGCGAATGTCATTTTTATTTGCCGATGGCCGATGGCAGTTGACGAGGCAAACATCGGCCGATACCGATGTTCAGCCGATGCATCGGTGCATCCCTACTTCAAAGGTTAAGGTGCCGCCCAGGATGACACCCAGGCTCCTTACCTGGGGTGATGGTGAGACAGTGGAATTGTCGATGGACATGGAGAAGGGGTTGTGTTTTGCCAGGGTGGATCTGGTGCCAACGAGGAGGACCTCGGTTTTGTCGCTGTTCAGTTTAAGGAAGTTGATTGAGAACCATGATTTAATTTCCAGTAGGCAGTTAGATAGAGCTGTGGGTGGTAGAGTGGAAGTAGGCTTGGTGGAGATATAAAGCTGTGTATCGTCAGCATAGCAGTGGAATTGAATACGGAATTTCCTGAGAATGTGTTCAAGGGGCAGGAGGTCATGTGGCCCAGTGACTCCAATACAGCAGCAGATTGTATTAGTAAACTGAATGAATGAGACACAGCTTTTGTTATTGTATTTTAGTACTTCCTCTATTTTATATGAATATTAATATGCATAAATTATGATTTTTTTTCTCAATAGCTTCCATGTCATGTGGCCTTCTGACTTCTGAAACAGATTCTGTTTCCATAAAAATATATAATAGTAAAGAAAATAATTGTAAAAAAGTTCTCTAATGCTCAAGAGGTTAACATATTTTCAAGCAGCAATGTCAACTTTTAAACCATTTTGTCTCATGTCTTAGATTATGATTCTGAAATTCTGAAAATTGATTTTTTTTCAAAAATCTCACCAGTAGTCACCATTTAAAGCCGGACTATGCAGTAGCAGTTTCCAGACCAGATTCCTTTGCTGTTTTCTAGCTTTGCACCAGATTTGTGCATACGTTTTTCGCTACAGGGCTTCCCCTACAGCTTCGGGGCAGATACACTGTCGTAAAGACTTGTTGACGAGCCTCCCCCGCCCCACCTAGCAGCTACTACGTTACCATGTGCATCTGTTTTCAAAGAAGCCGGCCGGCTAAACAGCGAGTCATGTCTGGCACTGCATTAGTGCACTTAGTGCTCTATGTTCAGCCGGACATATCGCATGATACAGGCGACAAATCATGCGACATTCGAAGACCAATCTAGATATCTAAATACACATTGAGAACCTGGATTCAGAACGCAAACAAACTTGTTTGGTAGCAAGTGACTGCTACGCTAAACACCCGCTGACTATCGAGCTAGCCATCAAGAAACCAAGCTAAACACATACAGGGCTCACAATAAAACAGTCAAGCAATAACATTGTTCAAAAGACTATCAAGTCAGGTTGCAAAGACAAAGTTCATCCACTCACAATTTCAACAGCAACACGGCCAAGTCGGCGTCCGTTTTGGACTCCTTAAAAGCTCGTCCTATGTTTACTCGTGTCTGGTCTTTTTTTGTCCATCTCCTTTTTCTTCTTCCTCTGTTCCTCCAACTGTTGCTCCCTGGGTCTCTTTTTAGTCGACTGATCCATGATGAATACAACAATTGCCTTGCAACTGGCAGTTTATATCTACCCGGTTCCATGTTTGAGGGTGTGTCTGCCGTAAAGCAGTTTCGAAACTACAATCTGACTACATTTTCGAGGGGCGGTGGGATTCTTCCGCCGACTCACATCCAGATTGAACTCGGCCCGGTGGCAGCAAGTTGCATGTTCCGTTTCTCTGCCCAGAAGCGCTTGGGGGAGTCGTAGCAACGACCAAACGACCCAGAAAGTGTCAAAGAACATTCAGAATGACTTTCAGCCTGCATAATTAGGGTAATTTTGTTGGTAAAATTGTTGCATAGTGCCCCTTTTAAAGGGTTATTTTTCTGAACTTTCTTCCGGGGGAAAAGGGGGAAAAAATGAGTGATATGGATTGCAATGCAAGGGTAGTAAGGATTATTTTTGCAGTAAAAATGTGGAATGGGTTGACAGCAGAGAAGAGGGGGAGATGGGAGTGTCTGCTCCCATTGGCTTTACCTCATTCCTGGCTCCGCCACCCATCTGAAGCAACACCCAGATATTTAGCCTGTTAGATATCCGGGGGGGGCATCTGCGACACATCAGCAAGCAGTCCCAAGCTCCTGGATCATGTATTCGAACAGTTGACACACTCACACCCACACATACACTAGCTGTCACTAGAGAGACATGGCCGGGCAACGAGACCTGAGGCGTGGAGGAAGCTACCTTTGGGGGGCCAACCCCACAGAGAGAGATCCCGGTCCAAGGCTGCAGGGAGCGCCACCACAGAGACCACCCCAACCCAGGCAGACAGGAGGCTCCGCACCAAGGTGCAGAGCACTCTAGCCGCCCGGGCCGAAACCGTTCATGGGACAGCACCCCCAGTGGCCAGACCAGAGACAACTCCCAGTCTGGCAGACCCCCTTGAGGAGACACTGGATATAAAAACTAACAGACTAAAACAGTAAAATAAAGCAAAAAGCATAGAGGCTAAAAATATGAGGGACTAAAACATAATAGCATAGAGGCTAAAACGTGAGAGATTAAAACAATAAAAAAGGGATAAAGGATACAAGTGCTCTGATTAGCACAGCATAAAAGGAATTAAAACGAATTTAAAAATCAGTTAAAAGCCTGGTTAAAAAGGTGGGTCTTGAGCCTCTTTTTAAAAACCTCAGCAGTCTCCGTGACCCTGAGGTTCTCCAGCAGGCTGTTCCACAGTTAATTATAAGTTACAGTTTACATATTACTTAGTTAAAGTGATATTACTTCATTTGGTATCATGAGTAATTAGTTAGTTGATTAACAGCTCATCCAATCACCTGCCTACTTTTTTTAAAATGTGCCTTCCTTTTTCCAAACAATTGCTTCTAGCATCTTTCCAGATGATTCTGTGGAGCAAACATGACTGTAGATGGACTTACAGTAGAGAAAAACTGCTGTAGTGACGAATGTATTCCCACAATCATTTACTTGTTACAGTAACATAATATATACACCTTTCACAGTATCTTGCTGGCCACAGTATTAGTATTGTGGTAGTGTTAGCAGTAATGTGGGCTGCACATGTGATGGGAGAATGCACTGTACATGCAGAAGTTTTTCTCAGTTCTCACTTATGTGATGGAAGACTGTGATGCTGAATGCTCTAAATCAAATTAGCAATATTTCAACCAAAACTTGACATAAGACCTGGTATCTTTTATGTGAGAGCAATAGGGATTAGTACTGAAACCTGGTATTAAAAGACACCTCCGGCTAAATTTAGAAGAATAGAATGGCGTGCTTTGTGCCGCTACATTACCACAGTGCGTTACCTGATGACATGATTTTACTCGATTATACATTTGACCACAATGTGCTCAGCAATGGCAGAGTGGTGCTGTCTGTTTTTCAGCTGATTGAAAGGAAGCGGTTCCATGTACTGTAATGTAAAGTGTTCATATGATTGCCTCGGCTGATACTTAACTTTAACAACTCTTCTATGAACTAAGTTGAATGAACTTAAGATGTGTAACATTAAGCTACTGTTTGTACTTGCATATGCCTGTAAGTGAAACATACAGTCTTGTATATATGTATATATATATATATGCATGTATGTGTGTATGTGTGTATATATGTGTATATATGTGTATATGTGTGTATATATATGTGTATATATGTGTATATATATGTATATATGTGTATATATATATGTGTATATATATGTGTATATATATATGTATGTGTGTGTGTGTGTGTGTGTGTATATGTGTATGTATGTGTGTATGTATGTATGTGTGTGTGTGTGTGCTTCTGATGCGCATCCTTGTTACATTGTTTGAGGGAACTATAGGTAACTGTATACTTGTGAACCATCCGCCACTAATGCTAATTTTGTCGTTTTTCTTATCCCTGTCCCGAAACGGATCGAGGGGCAAACCCATCTCCCCTACCTACTATATTTCACAAGCTCAAACAATTCTTAGTTTTGTTTTTATTTGTGTTTTATGTCTTTGATACTTATTCTATTTTACATGTCGCTGAGCAATAAAGGACATAAAAAGTTTCATTTTAAGAAACGGTCTTTAACTGGAGGAAGGGGAGTGCTACGGTGTACAGATCAAACAGGACAGGTCATTAGAACTATGATTCTGATTGATAGGGGATGGGGTGTGGGTGGTTGAAAGAAATCAACTTTAATAAAGAACATGTTGATAACATAACTGACAATGACTCGAGCAGCAGAAACACGCAGTGCGAAGCCCCGAAGAGTTGATGCGCACGTGCTAAAGTTGTGAATCTTCCTATGAAGACACATCTAACAATATGAATACTGAGCCCTCTATATAGCAGATCAACCACTGTGACGCTTTTTACTGCTACAAGATTCGGAAGCAGAGCACCTGTTCTCACATTATTTTAAGACCACCGGTATTGTTGTTCTGTTCAAGCTGTCCTGACAGATTGACTTTCCTCGAGCAAAGGTTAAGTGTATGCTGTTATTAAAGTGGGGGGAAATGCCAAATACTACGATGTTGTAAAATTCAGCAGACCAAATGCTAAGATATTCTGATATTCAAGATTTTTTTTTCGTAGATTCAACTTTTCGCTCCTATTTTTAAGCTAATGCATCATTTCTAATGAAATAAATATAATAAAATTTGAAAGAAAGGATGCACCCACATACATTATATGCTTCCTCACTCTTCGACAGGGCCACTGAAAGTGCAGTTACTCTACAATTCTCTAGTTTATCAACTAAGTGTTGGGGTGCTCTCACATTTGGTTCACTTGCACAATCCGGTGTTGAAGCACGATTGTCCCTCCTCCTTAGTTCCCCCACTGGCCTGCATTCACATTGCTCCAGCCCCAACTGGGCCTGAGCACGGTACCCTCTTGTACATGCGATTATACGTAATGTCCACGTCGTGTGCCCGTGCTGGAGCACGGTACTGGCCTCACACTACAACTGGCCTTGGAGGTCGAACGTGCTTGGACACAGTACGTAGTGCCAAATGCAAACGCGGTCTTAGAGCTACACCTGCAGACTGGAGTCTCTACTAAGTAACAGTTACAGCAGACTCATCTGAATAAGGCCAATGAAATGGCTGTATCCAAAATATCCCTAACTATGATAATCTGGTAATAGGCTGGTTGTCTCGCCTTGTCAACGCGTCGACTCCTGCCAAAGACTGCTATGGCAAATGATATCAAAGGAAGTGGTACAGATAACATATCCTAAGACCAGGAAGAGGTGAAATGTTTATCTCTGCCAAAGTTGTCGGGTCTGGGCTAAGCCTTAGCCTGGGGCCAGGTTGAGCAGGCACTGCAGCATTTTTTCAAAAGCCTTATTCAAAGTTAAGAGAACTGTGCCTTGAGATTGTCATACATCAAGGTTTCTAGCGTTCTCGTGCAAGGAATGTGGGAGGAGTACAGGGTGCGGTCTCACAAATTTGCAACGATAAAGGAAGCAAACATAAGTACAGTATATGAGGAAGGAGTCTCGAGGCCAAAACTGTTACAGGCACCATCAGTACCCGATGTGGTAACCTTTCCTTTGATTTTCCATTCTTTTATGATTTCCTGAAAATTATCAGCACATACCTCAGCATAGTCGTCCTCTTTTTCTCTTTTCATCACAGTGCAGGTTGCAGGTTCCATTCTTTATCTGTGATGTGCCACCTGCTTCAGGGTTAATCACAGTAAACCAACACATCAACATCATTTAGGAGTGGCGGCCCGCCATTTTCCACTAGCACTCGAGCGCGACATAAGAATCAAACCCGCTAATTTTAAAAACGCAACAGCGACCACTGATCTGAAGCCTACTGAGACTGTTATTCTGTCACCTGATTAAAAACACGCTGTGGTCCGTCATGGAGGTGCAGACGAGGTGCAAAGAGTAGATACTGAGCAAGATGGTTATCTGTAGTTTTACCTTACTCGAGAGTATCCGACCCAGTGCAGGACTCTGCTGTGAAGGTGGAGACATGCGGCGGTGGTGTATTTGCGACAAATACAGCTCCTCCACTCCTTAAAAAAATCCTAGAGGAAACACTGTACTGTAATTAGGAAATACATTTCCATTTCCATGAGGTAATGGATACAAAAAATAAGTGTTAAACCTGGCTATTCAATTTATGATACTACAGAGGAGTCCATCTTCACTTGTGAGGACGGATGTTTTCTGGGAGGAAGGTCACTTAAGTCTTGGTTGGGAGGATTGACTGTCAGTGATTTTTTTTTTTTTTTTAATACAAGTTTCCAGAGACAGTACTACAACAACACAATAGTGGCATGTGAAAAACACACACTGTTGTTTGGTCCTTTTAACATTGCTTTGTGGGTCATTTGTGTTTCATTTGATGAGTGAAAGATAAGCCTAGCTGTCAGACTGTGAACACCATCAGACTGACACTCCCCTGAGCTGCACCTCCAGCTTTTCCATTCACACAAATGCCGGCTCGCTCTAGACTCAATCCACGTTCTTCTCAATAGCGTATGTCTATTGTGCTTACTTTAACACTGAGATGGGCCACCATGAATATTGCTAATCACTTATTTGTTGGCAGCACCCCAAAAGAATTCATCTGAAGTTTTATTTTAACTTAGCTGAGTGTTCTTCTTTATTGTCTTTGCAGCCAACATTTTGATGTGGAAAACTGCAAAAATCTTGACATTTTTCAGTTTGTTATCGTGAAAAAAGTGTGGTCAAATAACCTGATACAGCTATGGAGAGTGAATATCGACTGGTGCAAGAAAGTGACTTTAACCTTGGATACGATGCAGCCTTTAAACATTTTTTTTCTTGGGTATAACCTCTGTCATGATTTTCTCCCACGCACAAGGAGATCATTCCTATCCTCCAATGTACCATTCTTCTTCTTTCACTTGTTTTGTAACTGCTCAAATCCACTAAGCAAGAGGTGTGGCTTTTCAGCTGGTGTCTGCCATCACTGTCTGTGGGTTTCTGAACACTGAGGTAATTATGCTGACTGTATTTCTCTTTGTGTGTCTGTAGGTTTCTGAGTGGTCTCTGCCTAGAGCGGAGCTGCAGAAGTGTTGGTGACCAGGACCAACAAGTCTCTCTTCCTGGACAAACGACGAACAGAAAGTCTGTGTCTCTCCTTCCATAATAACTATCTATGTAATGGAAATGTATAGATTTACACACTGTGCTGTGTTATCTATATATTCATAATGTATATATAATAAAACTCTGCACTCCGAAAGAAAAGAAGAGTGAAAAAGAAGGTTTTTTGGATGTGGAGGCTTTAGCCCCCTGCCCCACCCCAAACACACATACATCCCTCCCCTCATCCATCCCTGTCTCTGTCCACCTTTCAATGTTGACTTTTTGTAAGATTTCTTTGGAAACTGAAGTTAAGAAGATTGTCAGCTGACCCCCTGTTTTCTCTTGCAGTGGAAACATCTCAAAGCATCTCTTCCTGTCTTCACTCCTTCATTATTTCACTCCCTCACTTCTTTTACCACGCAAATGTTAAAACATATAAACCTGAACTCTTTTCTCCTTTTTTTTTGTTTCTGAAATAATTGAATGATGCAACCCTGGATGTTATTTACTAAAAAATCAAAAATGTTGGATTGTTTCTTTTTTGTTTTCCTATGGTGATTAGGAGTTTGCCTGTTGACAATATAAGCAGCTCATGGCAACAGTCAATGATAGAATGATACTCTGGCTCTCTCCCTCTGTCTTTAGAGCTCTGAATCATTATTATTATTATTATTATTATTAAATCTGTTGTAAAACCTATGGTCTTCTCCAAAAATACCAATAAAAACATGACATAACCTCCATGCACAAGTCATTATCAACCACTTGCACAATGAAAACTTTCTCAGAAGAAAAATGTGAAGCACTGATTGTGTATGCCTGGTGCAAAATGGAACGTGTCTGAACATGTCCAGCTGATTGTTCAGGTTATACACATGGAATTGTTGACAACAATACAGGCCCCCCATTCTCCACACCATGATCATTTTTATGAAGCTCATATTTAAATTGTTTAGTTATCTTCTTATTCCATTCTTGACGATGTAGTTTGTATTGTGCCTGTTGTCCTAACATCACTTGCATAGTTTTTGTTAACTGTGTTGTAGCCAAAGTGGTCAGTTATCTAACTATAGAGGGGGAAAAGCTGTGTATGTCCTTTGCATATCTCAAAAACCTTACATTCGCTCTACTTCACTCTTGTTGGTTGTATTGCTGGGGACCCAAGGAAGTGCAGTGTTTAATTTGAACACTTCAAATGTTAATACAATTTGAAGGAAAAAAATTACCAGCACTTTGTGCAGAAGCGGGGCTTCCAGGCTGGATGCAAGTTAGTTTAATTAACACATGGTAGAGAAGAGAATACCATCTTGGCCATTCGAACGTCAGAGAAAAAGTTAAATGGTGTGCTCTAAAAAGGGAAAAGTAGAGAGACCTGTTGTCTTATACTAGATCGTCAGCATGCCCCCAGGTTGAAGAAGCAGCTGGAGTACCAGTGTAGTAGCCTAAGCAATCACTCTACTGTGGCTTGAAGCTGCAGCGGAACACATTAAGCCACCTAAATTAAGGGCCTACTATAAGTAACAATATTATCTTAAGCATACACTCTACACCAATCAGCCATGACATAAAAACCACCGACGGCTAAAGGAAATGACATTCATCAGCTTGTTACAATTCAAAGCTCTGCTGGGAAACCTTGGGTCCTTGATACACACCACACAGCCAAACACTGTTGCAAAGTTAAGAACATCCAGTGGCATCCACCAATGGGACAGTGCAATCTGCCACACTGCAAATACAGCACAATAGTGGCCTTAAGAACCTGACAGATCTTAAGGACTCCAAATGTCCAATATCCCAATCCAAACAATCATCAGACCTACCTGAATAAATCCAAACCATGAAGGCCCCATCTCAAAGAATCTGCTGCCAACACCAGACACCACAGGACAACCCCAGAGGACACAGCCAGGTCTCCACTGGCGGGGCCTCTTCTCAGAGATTTAACATTTGGTCAGATACTGAATTGGTGAGATGAGTCCTGGGGGCCTTCAACTTGAAAGCGTGAGGATTGCAGAGAACCTCTGTGCTGCCTGGTTAAAGATTAATGCGAAGCATCTACATTTTTTTTTTATAAAGAAAACTGAAAATGAGGTAAAATCTTCACATACAGTATATACATTGACAGAATATTAAGCTTGTCTGAGCATTTGCGTTATGCAGAGATCCCAGTAAATAAAATGTTGTTTTCTGTATCTGTGTATTCTCAGCTTAAGAAGAGACCCTAAGGAAATTTAAGTTCCCTTGAAACTTAAGTATGTAAAAGTTTTGATAGTCAGGGTTAGGTATATATAATAGGTCTGTCAAAGTGAACCAGTAACGCAAATTCCTCCTGATGTCATACTTTATTTTATTTTTTAAGCGCAATTAACGCATGCATATTATGACCCTTGACCCTCAGCAGAAATGAATAAAGGGTCTTATGAATGGCAAGTTCAGCTTCAAAGCCCTGTCAAATGGTTCTCTCAAGTCATTTGCGGTCTCAAATACCACTTGCTGATGCAGAAAGCCCTCCTACCCCTCGCCAAAGGCAGACCACGCTGGATAGCTTGCAGCAGAGACACCTGGACAACTCTACATGTGACAAACTTTCAACAGTGATAGCTAAATGAGTGGCTATAGCTTGCAGGCTGATTAACCTTTACAAGTGTAAAGTTGGACACAATATTGTGTTAGTATTACAGAGGAATGTTGCATTCAGGTCTCCATGCCCATCTCTTATTGCTTGTTGGGCTTGAGTGTGTCATGCTAAGCTTTCAGCATATTTATTGAGTATGCAGTTGAGGTTATTCTGGAGAATATTCTGGACAGTATTTGTCATTGTTTTGGATTATTGCAATAATATAAACATACATTTGCATAAAGCAAGCATATTTGTCCACTCCCATGTAAGTAAGAGTATTAAAAACTTAAAAAAATGTTCCTTTAAGGTAAATTTAGACCAGATACAAATGTTAGATTAATTTGCGATTTACCACGACAATAGGGGTAAATCGTGATCAAATATTTGAATCAATTGACAGCCCTAATGTGTGTGTGTATGTGTATATATATGTGTGTGTGTGTATATATATTACACATATATATATATATATATTTATACACAAACACACATGTGTGAATATGTATGTACATATGTGTATGTGTGTGTGTGTG
>CAEMYA010000265.1:345668-357177 GCA_903131615.1 Diplodus sargus
CCTTACAACTTGAAACACAGGACAAACCTTAAAAACACTGAATATCTATAAACAAATCTCCAGACTACCCACCTGTTAATAAACTACACAGTTATCCCTCACTACCAGAAAAATAACTAGACTTTTTATAATCACTGATCCTATTACTAGCGACTTATGCGCTGACCCTGGTAACAATAGAGTGGTCACCTAATTGCTTAACTAAATGAAATATGTACTTTAATGTAAACAAGATTTAGTCCTTAATATATATAGCAGTTTTAATTTTTTTAAAGGAAAAGTTTTTTTTTAAAGGAAACAAAAGTGCCAGTTCTTAATCGTCTGTTTTTAGAATACACACCTTAGGCTAATTTCTCAATGTGCAACAATATGGCTATAAAAGGCTACAGATCATACGAATGTCTACCCACTCATAATCACTCTGGTGGACACGTCGGATAAATCCCTCCACCTCCGCTGAAGTATGGAAAGGGTATCGGCTACCCTGGTGGAAGAACTTCATCTTATGAATAAAAATAATTCTAAAGTTGATGTTTAATTAGCGGAGCTGGTGCTTCACCTTGTTATATTGTCTCTTGTTTCTGTACCTCCATGGACATAAAAAAACATAATGTGTTGGTTGCGGCACCTTTCCCTTTTGGCAAGCCACCTTCATCACCTTCACTTTGTCTTGATAGTTGAGAAATGTCATGATGATGGTGTTACGGCCTCCATTATGTCCCCAGCCCAAAAAGGAACACAACAAACTAACCCAACAAAAACCCAAGCACCAGAGGAGCATGGAGGTTTCCACCAAACCTGTCCAGAACAACGGGGCAAAAGACTGAGGGGAGAAACCCTCCTCACAGGTCTGCTGCTGCTGTGTGTGATCTGCCTCCTTGCTCCTGCACTCCATTTTATCACCTCCCCCACTCTAGAGCACCAATTACTCTCAGGTGTGCTCAGGTGAAGAAGGAGGAGGGTGCTACCTGAAACAGAGAGAGAAAAACAGCAGAGCAGAACACACGGCTGGCACACGTAACAGATGGCGAGGGGGGACCATTCTAGTAATCTGTGGACTTTTTTTGAAGGATTTATTCCTTGCTAGCCAGCGAGGCGATGTCTTCTTCTGCTTTGCTGATTTGGGTCTCGTCCATGATCATCCTCTCGGAGAAAGCGGCAAATGCTTCTTTTATTTCTTGGCTGGATGATATGACGTAGGGCTACTAAAATGTTAGCCTCGTCCCCCTCCCTGTCCAGTGAGGTCAAGTCTGTGTTAGCATCTGTGGTGTCGCCAACTTCTCCTGTTTTCCTTGGTTTAGTTTTATGTTTGTTTGGCATTTTTTGAATAATAAACTAAAGTTCATGGAATATTGGGGCAAGTTCTGGCAGTTTGGTAACTATTCGTCGAAATGGGAGTGTAAATATGGGCTCAGTGGATAAGACCTCTAAATCTTGCTGCAACTCAGGTAGAAGCCATAACTGGAAGTCTGTTCCCTCATCTATGATGAATTTGTCAGAATGATAATGTCGTGTCTGGTCCAGTCGGAGGACTGAGATCCACGCACCACATTACACAAACAGAGATGCACCACATTTTGCTCAAATATAGTCAAAACACGTTTTTTAAATTATGTTTACTGATTATTGATCACTATCAAAGGCAGGAATGAGCAGCAGTAGCTCAGCAACGCAGATGCCACGCGCAACAAAACCATCCACAGTGTGCCTGGCCTTGTTAGTGTAGCAGAACAAAGCTGTATTATATTCTGCTCTAGTTTACATGGGCCCACATGTTTTTGCTCTCAATTGCTTTGTGATCGATAGCCAATTATTGCATGCAGACATCCTACAAAGGCAGGTGTTGGTCCTCTTGGCTCTCCCTCTGTGGCTGTAAGCGCACCTCACTTTTGGTGGAAGGGTTACTCACTTTTGTTGCCAGTGGTTCAGACATTAAACAGACAGTAAATCTACACTGTTATACAAGCTGTACAATGACTACTTTACATTGTAGCAAAGTGTCATTTTATCAGTGTTGTCCCATGAAAAGATATGAAAAAAATATTTGCAGAAATGTGAGGGGTGTACTCACTTTTGTGAGATACTGTATATACTTTGGTGTTGGAGGTGATGTACATCTCTTTCAGGCAAGCGTCTCCAAAACAAGTCAGCAAGTATTGGACTTGGTGCCATCGGCGTCTGGAGTAAAAGTTATTCCTGTCAAATAGCAAGGTGGTAGGAGAGTTCTGGCTTTCATCAACAGCAGATGACTTGGGGTTAAGTCCTACAGGTCATTTGGGTCATTAGAGACTCTTGTGATGGGGCAGCAATAGATACCTCAAACTCGCACAACAGAGTTTGTAGCCCCTCCTCATCGATCGTTTGTTGCTTCACAACGGAGTTGAGTACCATTCATATTGTCCGTATCTGCCGCTCCCATACTACTCAGCTGGACCTGCCCTCTCCAACTGATGGACCTGCACACCGCACATTAATTTCCATTTCAGGCATTGCGTTCTCTCTACTGCAACTTCACAGTTGTTCAGGTTGTTCCTTGTTATTTGAGGAATTTATGAATTGTCTGTCCTCACAAGAGATTTCGGACTTCTCTGTCAGCTGATGCTCAAGAAATTCATACTTTATTTGCTGCCGAATGAGCTCCTCCACCTTTGCCACTGAAATCTTATTCACTGTTATCTGTGGCCACTTAGTGCCTCCTTTACTGGTGTTACCACCTCTCAACAGAGGCCCGTTGATTTTCCATCTTTACAGCATACGGCCCCTCACCTTCGCCGTTAATGACCTTCTACGGCTCAAGCGCTTTCGGTACGTTTGTTCCTATTAACAAACCTATTCATGCATCAATCTGCTTGAGCTGAACCTCCTACAAATCTGTCCAAGTCACTCTGTTGTGGAATCGTCTCCTTATTTACTAGACTCTGCTTGTGAGAGTTGTTCTTATCCTCACCGCTGACCTCAAGCCCCTTAACAACATGTGTATTGACTGTAGCTTCCTTTCCCATGGTGCGGAGCAGAATGTTGGCCTTTTTCTCTGTTGTTATCTTTAGCCCCCTCATCAGCTCTTCCATGCAGAAGGTTCCAATATTGCCTGGGTCTAGGAATGTGTATGACTCTACAGTTTTATTGCTCCTCACACACCTGACTTTCACTGAAATGTCTGAAAGTGCACAGGTTGCTCTCCCCCGACCTAGGTGCAACCTCAAGTTTCACATCTGTTGTTAGGGGAACATTCCCACTTTCACCTGTAGGGGGAGCTGATTCTTTTATATTCAAGTGCAGAATGGTAGTGTATCAGAGAACATGCTTTTGCTTGATGAGCTTGCAAAAATCCAGGTTATGTCCTCCTTTCTGACAGGAAAGACACTGTTTTCCACTCATTCCAGTGTTTTCATTATCCCTTTTTAATTGCTGTGCACCCTGAAGCAGGTGTGACATCTATTGCAAAGATGTGTTTCTTTTCCTTTCTTCTTGAAGCACTGCCCCTGCTTGCTGTTAGCTTGCTCCCATCCCTTGATGAGTTGGGCTCTTGTATGTTGCCAAACAATGGATGAGAAGCAATTTCCGTCCACTCTTATTCCTGCTCTTTCCTGGATGTCACAGGCAACTCCCCTACACTTATCTCTTAACTTGAATGGAAGCTTAGAGATGACTGCCCTCATATTAGGACTATCCATCTCTTAGATATATTTCAGTTCTGTCAAATGTATTACAGCAACTTACTTACAACGAACTCAGAGCACACATACACATAAATCCTTTCCGTGAGATGTGTAACTCAAAAATGCCATATATAGAGTACTGACCAAAATCCTATTGGCATAACTAATTTAAAAAAATACACACCATCTGATGCATTAATGAAAACATGAAAAACAATGGTGAATGATCTTTCTCCTGAATTAATTTGAAGCACAGGTGAACAACATAAATTAGATAATTAGATTCTGGCCAATCAAAGAAACCTTTACCTAAGACAATCACTCATAGTGACTGCATAATCAATCTGAATAAACATAAATACCTATGGCCCCAAATATGATGACCTTATATTCTTTATCAATTTAGCTTGCTGCCATGAGGGCCAATCTATGAGATGGTATAAGGCGGGCGGTATACAGTTTATTATTAATTCAACAACGGTATCGGATCGGTATTGTGTATCGACAGATACACAAAGTCCAGGCATCAGTATTGGTATCGGGACTGAAAAAGTCGGATCGGTGCATCCCTAGAAGTGATTGTGAACATACAGTTCATACAAGAAGCAGCAGTAAAACTGGTTTCTATTTGAAACCACTATTATTTAGTACTGTGCTGAGTCAAGATACTGGAAACATTCAAACATTCCCTGTCTTAAAATTACTAGAATCACTCCCTGGAAAAATTCTAACCACTCCGTTCATCCAAGTTGAACACAAATAGAAACATGTGCTGTGATTAATTTAGATGGTCATTACTAACACTGACTGGACTGTCAGGACAAAGAGATGACAGCATTTAAATTTCTTCCTTAGGATCACTGTCTTCTAAAATGTCACTACCAAAACAATTTAAGAGTGAACGAAAAAATGGAAATCAGTCAGTTGACTCAAGAAGACCAAAATAAGCAGGAATATTTATTGCTTAGTTGTAATTGACACTCGATGTAGATAGTATACTGCAGTGATGTGTAGGTCAGGCCATCTTCTGGTCTGTCTCCTACTGTGTCTGCTCTCTAGTCTGCCGATATACAGTTTGTGGTTCTGCTGTGCCAACAGTGATTAAAACACTCAACTAAAGTCTTAAACACCTATTGTGATGTTATTTTTTTTTTTAATAAACATTTAGGGTTCCAAGACATTAATGATGTACTGTAGATACACTGTACAGTACTTTCATCTCTCTATAAAAGCAAGGAATCTCTGTCTGTCTGTCTGTCAGTCTGTGTGTGCCTCAAATATCTCTGCGGATCAGGATCAGACTGACCTGAGAGTTTCAACATGGCTGCTGCTTTGTTCAGTGGTGTGCAACTTCGCATTTGTTTGGACTGCAATGATACCGTGAATAAATTATTCAATAAATGCTTTACAAATTCGGGAGCATTGTCCACCGGAGCCACCACAGTCACGTGCGCACCAGAGCCAATCACTGCAGAGCTCAAGCCCACAACATACGGTAAGAAACAAGCAGATTTATACCTGCAGAGGTGCATGCTGGACCGGGATTTTGCCGGCGGTTCGGTCCCGTTCTGCTCAATGCATCTAAACTGACTGTTGTGGATAAATAAGACAAAACGAGTCCGGACCGAGTCTCTTCGGGTCTGAGGAGATGCGGAGACACGCGGACAACAAAGTGGAATCAGAATCTGTGGATGTTCGTGTGTAGCTAGCTGCTAGCCGCTAGCCCACACGGCCCACCTCCCAAGCTGACAGACCGGACGCATCGGCACGTCCAAAACCGGACTTAGGGTAAATAATGTCCGCCGCGCTTTTTCGTGAACGTTGCCGTCATGTTTGCTTTGTGTCTGGTGCAGAAGAAACGGTAAAAACGGGCTTTTGTCACGAAAGTGTTCAAGCAGCAAGTTTGGTTGTTGAGGAACGGGAAGTTGTGGGAGGGACGTCGGCGGATGAGTGACAGGCAACGACGGTCGGTGTACAGACAGCGATATTGAGAGTTGAGAGATTTGTGACATTTAGCGTGTTTGGAGTGTATAGTTAGTGTGTAATGTAGTGTTTGGCGTAGTGTGTTTAGTGTGTAGTGGAGTTCGTTTTTTTGTTTCACGTGTCAAAACAGGAGAGGCTGAATGTGCAGCAGGCAGTGCAGCTCTTCATTCAGCTGGAAGGAGCTCAGGCAGACCTGAGCATTGCCTGCATTTAAATGTAAATAGTTACACAGAACTTTGTACATTTTTTAAATGTATGCACATATTTAGCAAACAACTATTTATATTTACAATATTAGTAATAAAAATGGTTTGTTAAACATATTTGTGGTTTTCACAGTAAAAGAATCTAAATTTTTCGACTTTTTTTGTGATTTTAGGTCCATTGTGTTAATACAGTATGTCAAAATGAAAAAATAACTGTACAGTCACACATGTGAGGTTGTGCTGAAAATAATGACACCAAGTAAATAGTTTTAAAGGTGAAATACAATAGCAAAATCAAAAATAGTCACAAACGGCCAATAATACCATGGAATATCAGATTTCACAACAAACCTTAATATCCCTGACGTTCCACCTTCAAACAGCCTCATTTAGCCATCAATGAAAAAGCTTCTTAACCTCCCACTTTTCTATAGGAACACATTTCCTACAGGAAATGCACTAGTACTATTAATTTGCCAAAGAAGACAAACAATGCAAGATATACTTACATGCTTTGGTGTAGTTGGACTACTACATTGGAGAAATAACAGGTAAATCGTTCTCCAGCTCAGTACTGTATGTAAAATGTTCATAAAGTTTCACTGGAAGAGACTCCTGTATTTGCACAACGTTTCATCCAGGGTGTTTTTTGGAACATGGCTGCTTTGCAAGAGATATCACTCTATTAAGCAGTAGTGAAAAGTAAGAACATTTACTATTATTTCCCATTTTTTGATACATTATTCTTCTAATCCACTAGATCGCAGAGGAAATGAATGTACGTCATATTCCACTACAGTTATTTGACAGCTTTAGTTACAAGTTACATTGCAGATTTGGACTAATAATACAAAATAAAATACATATTAACTGATAAATGATAAAGTACTATTACAGTTTACGCTACCCAGCAGCACATAAAGTAATTCAAATCAATCCCACCTTTACCAGCTGCAACATTGAAGTGATGGACACATTAATGCATTACTAATTACAATCCAACAATATGATTGTTAAATGGGTCATTTTACATAGTGAATACTTTTACGTTAGGTACTGTAACTATATTTTAAGACCAATACTTTTATACTTTAACTCAAGTAAAAATAAATGCAGGATTTTTACTTGTAACATAGTAAGCCACAAATTATCCATGATTACCAACAATTGTAGCCTGGCAACAAACACTATGAAATACCTGTTTATTGTTGACGTGTTGAAAAAATGAATGATATGGGAAAGCTAAGGAATGGAGTATTAACAGTAATACACATTAACACTGATGTAAACTTGAACACACATAAATTGTGACACAGTAAACCAAAGGCTTACAACTAAGTTACCATATTACTTATAAAGGGGATGGAAAACTAATAGTATTTCAACTGACATACAAGCAGGAAAACACCTAAATAACACCTGAACAGGACTAACGTTAACTTTCCAAACGTCCCTGATGAATTCAAGGTGGAGTAACATTAACACACGTCGACTCAGCTATTTATTGATTATTAAACAATGCTGCTATTGTCCGAAGTAAGCTAGCAAGCTAACACTCTGCTCCAACAACGATAACTACGATCATTAAACTATTCATTTCCTTTTGCTTCATCACATTGAGTTACTGTACCTGTATCTTCTTCACGTTGTCTTCCTCTTCTTTCCTTCCTTTCTTTCACTGGGCTCCGGATGTTTTCAGTCTTTTGGACCTTGTAATTCCGCTATGGTATCAGTAAATCTCTCTCTGGGTCTTGGGGTCTCGGTCCAGCCAGATTCTCTCGACCTCGCCCCCCTCACAGAGGGCAGGTGCATTGCAACGAGATAGGCAGGGTCTCCACTATTTAATAGGCTTTACTATGAAGTTATGCTGCTGTGGGTTTATAAAATATTTAGAAAAAAATAGTAACGGCACTGGTAAAAAATAGTAATCATTTTTATTGTAATTTTAATTTCTCTCCCCCCGTATGCGGTGCCCCCTGTGGATGACGGCCCCCTCAGCATTCGCCTGTACAGCCTATGCTAAGGACCAGCTCTGTCTGCCAGACCTGTCTGGTGAGAAGACACGCTCCACACTGAAGAACATGTTCGCAAGATGGGAATGTCCCAACACTCTTGTTATGGATAATGACGTGTTTCAGGCCAAGCCCTCCAACAGTTTGCAAAAAAATATGACTTCCAACATATTACAACTAGTCCCTACTACCCCCAAGCCAACGGCAAAGCTGAAAGTGCTGTACAGTCAGCAAAGACCATTTTAAACAGTCAGACCCTTTTTACTGCTCTGAGCTACCGAGCCACCCCTATTCAAGCTATGGAGTGAGCCCAGCTCAACTGAGGATGGGGAGGCAGATAAGAATGACGGTCTCCACACTGGAGTCACACCTGCAGCCATCGTGGCCTGACCTACAGCAGGTGATGCAGGCAGACGCTACAGTAAAAGTGAGCTACAGGCGGAAAGGAAAGGCCTAAGCTTAGTCCTGGAACCACAGTCATGTTGAGGCTGGACAGCGAAAGAGGATGGCAGGAAACAGGCAAAGTCCTCAAGAGATGTGAGACACCAAGGTCTTACCTCATACAAATGAAAAACTGAGTATTTCGTCGCAACAGACACCGCCTCATGCCCACAGATCTGAGTTCCAGTGACCAGCCACCACCAGCAGAGGCCTTACCATTAGTCCATCCATTTCCATATCTCTCCATTTTTGTTACCAAGCCTCAGAGTTATCCTAATACTTGTGGATGTCGATTGTGCTCGCCCTAAGAGTTGGGTCACACAATGATCAAAACATTAAACCACCTTTTTAAATGACGTTGCACCGAAGAAAAGTAAAAAACAGCAACCACAATATGATATCGTGCATACACAGTTTGCTGTTTACCTCAATGAGACTAATGTTGCAGCAGTAGAACCAGTCATTCCTCCTGCCAGCACTAGGTTTACACTCCACTGGCTCATCCTGCAGAATAGTCTAGGCCTGACATGTGATAACCCAACTCAGTGCTGTACATTTCTGCTTCCTGTTGACAGAAACACACATTATAAGACTATGTTTTTAGCTGACAAATTACAGAAGAACTTACACTTGTTTGAGTAATAGAAATTACGTAACATACCGAGAGACAATTCTAAATACAGTAACACAAGAGAAAAGTTGCAGTTTGTAAGTTTATTGAGAAGTCATGTTACAGGGAATGCTTATCACCAGCCTCTTACACAGTGAGAAGTGTGTGCCTGTGTGTCACTATGCACAGAGTTGGTTAAGGATGACAAGGCCCTCTGCTTGCCACTTTCACATTCTTCTTCTGTTGGCTGTAGAAAAAAACAAAAAAACATTCCATTTGGCTTTGCTTGTGTGTGTGCATATCGCAGCAATATTATCTGTAAATGTGTGTGGAGAGTTGTGGAAATGTATTTATTAATGACCGATAAATCTGAGTAACTACAAGACCTGGAAAAATAGATAATTCTGTAGTCCAATTCAGGTAAGTCTCTGATTTAGCTGTCCTTGTACATGTGACTTTTGCTGTACTTTTGTTGTGCCCGAAAGCTCAGCTCACTCCTAATGACTTGCTAATATGTCTAATTTGATTTTTAAAAATCATGCAAAACCTTTTTTTTGGTTGATGTCATGTTGTTTCACACAACTCAAAAACAGCCTAGTGGATCATCAGCAGAGGATGTACTTAGAACACATAAACATAAACGGAACCAATTCTTTCAGACTTTCATCCCACAATAAAAATATATTTCATACACTAATGTTGCAAGATAGTTGAATAAAAAGGAAATGTTTTTCGAAAAGTACATCCAATAACAACAACAATGACATAATAAATCAGAAAAACAATAAAAAAAATAAAACAAACGAACAAAAATATTTTAAAGATAATAATGCAGATTTGTCCTGGGAGGGCCAACTTTCCGGATGGGCGTGCTTGGCCATAACGCCAGATCTGGCTCTACACAAGTATATCATTATGGAAGCAAACACACTTTTTGCCTGTACAAGCTTTCAAGCAACAGCAAAACCACAAATTCTGCCATAAGGTCCAACACTTACGGTGCGTCTTTGTGTGTGTAATGTGGTGTGCAGATCTCAGTCCTCTGATCAGACAGGACAGGTCATAAGAATCATTCTGATTAATAGGGGGACCTTTCACTCTGAAAACATAACTCTGATGCCTGGATTTTGATGTCTTGTTGTCCCTTTGTCCAATTGGCATGCAACTGATTTTTTAGGATTGCAAGGGCTCAAAAGCTGCTTAATTAGCTAGTTTAAACTGAAAGAGCAGACTCAGAAACAAGCTTGCAAAGGTTAGCAATCTGTGTGTTTGTGTTTGCATGTGTGTGTGTGTGTGTTACATGCCTGTTCTGCTGGCAGAGAACACACTCTGTGCCATAGGTGTTTCCATCACTGCCACACACTGGATCATACTGCTTGGTGCAGGCTCTTCCTTCATACTTCTCACAACCCAACTGGACACAAACACATCCAGTCACAAGATTAAGGATCAAACACGTAGGCATTCAACTTAGCTGTACAATTGTTGAATGATCTTGTTTCTTGTTTGACATTGTTGATTAATTTTTTGGGTTCCTCTGATTAACCTCAGTGAAAATGGAGATGCAGGAGATGTGATGCCTTACATTAAAGTATTTAATGAACTTTAACAGAGGAGAACAAAGCCCATCAGTACATGTAGTAACACAATGCAATGTTGCCTGTTCTGAATGACATTTTCTGGTCTGTGTCTGTTTAACCTGCTATGGAAAACTCTGTGGGAATCTGAATTTGATGGGGGAATATGGCGTTTGGTCTATCGTGGCGCCAGTGCGTCTCTTGTATGAGATACAGTGAAGTTAAGATGCTGGAGGGACAGAATAAGACCTTGGTTGTCTGGGAGGTAGTATTTTATCTCTTCAGCTGCCCGAAAAACAATCTTCCACTCTGCAGTGGAACCTGTGACCCAGAGCATGTCCTCAGGGCAACTCTACTTCCTGGGTGAGCAGAGTATAAAGACATATTTATGACTATGATCCTATGAGAATGAACATATGGAAACGCCTTTTATAACTTTTGTTGAGATGTTGACAAAAATTCAAAGGGTAGGTGTGATGTTACAGACAAGCCTTGTGGTGTTCAATGATGATTTTTTTTTTGTGTGTCAGTGTCTGACTTTGTAAACAGGGGGTTGTCATCAGGTCTAGCTGCATGTTTCAGGCTGATGACGTAGTGAGAAGTGCCCCACTTATTATTATTGTATATAAAAAATGAGTGCACATATATAATGTTTCTTTCAGGGATGGGAAATATAATACAGAAGATTGCTAATAATGATGAAATATATATTATATATATTTTTGGGCATGGACTTTTTTGGTGTTTGGTGTGGAATTTTGCTTGTGCCCCGGAGGGCTAGAGCTGGACACACACACCTTCTCCTCATCACCCCTTCGTTAAATACCTTGATCAAATCTGCATTTGTTGCAATTACTTTTCGAGCCAGTATTATTTCCTAGTGCTACTTTGTTGTTTTATTGAGTTAGCCCTATTCCTCTCCTCATCCTCCAACAATTTTGGCTTCTCTACGCTCTCCAGCCTCTCCATCAACCAGCCTCCTGCTTGTGCATCTCTGCTACCTGCCAAACTCCACCCCAGA